>ML219523.1:0-51624 GCA_004785975.1 Popillia japonica
AGTTTTAGAGTTATTGGCAATTATTTTTTTAAACTGAACATTATTAGTACCTAGTGAGCCTTGGAAAATAAATTCTAAATAGTTTTAGAATTAGACAAATTGCATTAATTTGCATTTATTAAACAAAATAACAAATATACATTAACAACAACATCAACAAGAAAGAAAATTAAATAAAAATATCAAATTAAAATTAAACAATGCGTTCCCAATTATATACTATAAATATTCAAAATGATCTCCGTTCCGATCTAAGCAGAGCATAATTCTTCTTCGTAACTCTGTTGTAGTGGCTTTTCTTACATTGTCGGCGTTCAAGTTTCGAAAAGTGTCCCGTACGCTATTTATAAGCTCTTCTCTATTTTGCACAGGAGCTGCGTAAACTTCATTTTTTATTTGACCCCATAAATAAAAATCAAGGGAAGTCAAGTCGGGGGATCTGGGTGGCCAGCACCAAGGTCCATTTCGGCCGATCCACCTATCTTCAAAAATATGGTTTACTTCTTGATATACTTCTTGCGAAGAATGAGCGGGCGCTCCATCCATTTGAAACCGTCAATGCCGTATCAGAATCCGTGGTAAGCTATTCAAAAATGGCACTAGTACTTCCCTTAGCAGTTGTAGATACCGGATGCTTGTTAAATTTTCGTTATATATTTCCTATGCAACGCGGTTGTGTACAATACTTGCCAAAACATTGAAGCTAAAAGTGTCTTGAAAATTCGCTTATCTAACAGCATGTGGATTTTGTTGCGCCCAATGATGACAATTTCTTTTATTAATAATCCCTTCACGGCTAAATTTCGACTCATCTGTCCAGATAATTTTAGATAGAAAATTGGGATCTTCTTGTGTTTTCGTTAAAATGAACTCACAAAACTGGATTCTTCTATCTTGATCCCCTGGACGAAAACCCTGAGCCGATTGAAACGAATAAGGATGCATTTTATTCTTCTTTAAAATCCTATGTATCCATGTACATGATATCCCTAAATCTGCAGACGCTGCCGGTACAGAACAGGTTGGATACGCATGAAAATATCCCAAAACAACAATTTCATTCCCTCCCCTTCATCGCCCGTAATCCGTTTTGGAACTGTCTTCTTGACTTGAATGCCAAAGCGAATAAAATTTGATTTTATTCGTTTGAATTTAGTTTTATTCATTGGTGGTAAATGTGGGTATCTTTCATTAAAAACTCGACATGTCCTTCCAATAATTTGAAGAGACTCACCATGAATATAAAATAAATTCAAAATATCTCTATTAGAATAAATATTTAATTCTTCCCGCATATTCGTGAACAACTTAAGATCACCTCAACACGAAATAAGCTTTGTGACAATTTTGACAAATCAGATTTACTTTTCATGGCTTACTACCACGATTTTTCTAGGTAATGCTCAATTTAGAGAATAATCATTAATAATACTAAAACTATGGCAGATAGACATAGGGACCCCTACAGCTGTTCGATGCAAAATATTTATCTACTTAGTATGGTGTATTCACATACAGGATGTTCCATTAAAAAAAATCGATTTCTCCTTATTTGAAAATTACTTAAATAATCATCAAATTCAGAACACCCTGTAAGAGATTTATTAACTGTTTAGACGTTAAACATTCTCTTTTACCTTTCGCCGCCTCCAGCAGAAATATCAAACAATTCAGTTCATTCACGGCTTAGATATACGATTTTAAAAAGCAAGAAATTTCACAAAAATCAAAATAATTCAAAAGCGGTTAATTTTTGACATAAGGAACCTTAATACAAAATGTTATAACACCTCATAAGGAATCTAAAAAAGCAATAAAAAATATGACATTTGACTTGAAATATCAAAGTTGGTTGTGATTTCCGGTATAACCGCAAGTGGTTCATGAGTGTAAACATTTTATTTTGACTCACCAAGTAGCAACATTACGCTTTACAAATTTTCAGAACTGCCCTAAGACGTTAACACAGAAAACTTCTAACGAGCGGGTTACGTGGAAAACCCTGTATATAGAGTTTAATGATTGCTTATTCAAACACTAGATGAAATCAATTTTGCCTTAGTAGCTATTTTTAATTTTTTGCAAACATTTATCTTTCATAAAACATGATAAATTATTGCGTTTCCATCTTACATCACATAAAATTAAATATAAATTTTATACACGAGTAATTATATTCAAAATATAATTAAAATGTAAATAAATTAGGAAAGTTACATATCTTAAGTTTTATGTTAGAGGGAATAAAATGTCTTAATTTACTTAAATATATTAAATAGACGTATATTCATATAAATCCTTTTCCAAAGCACACACATCAAAAAGGATAAAATTTCTAAATCTATGAAGACAATTGGAATGTTGCTATCTGCTTGAAAAATTCTATTTAATCTATTTATATTGTAATACCAAGTCGGTTTTACGCCGATATAAATGTTTTATCATAGAGATTACTTGTGATTTCATTAGTATTCCCATCTTGCGCAATATATTCTTTCATAAGTCTACAAAATAAGAAAACACTATTAAAAATACACATAAAAAGGTGACACACATAAGGAGGTACACTCATGGTAAGTAGAGATTGGACACTTTCAATACGTTGTTATATGGAAACTGTCCAATTTCTACTTACCATGAGTGTACTTGTTAATCAATAAAAGCACAAGCAATCACTAAACCAACAGACAAAATATAATCAACACAACAAAACGTTAGTTATAGCTCAAAAGAAAAAAGCAACCAAGCATTGAGTATATCACAAAATATTGTGTATCGTACATGTTATGAACAGATAACAATACTCGCTAGTAACTACATTGGATAGAAAAGTAAAAGAATATCTAAAAAAAATAATATATCTAAAAATTAATAGGTCAAGCGTGTGTAAAAAAAATTAAGTTGTATTATAAAACAATTGTTATTTGTAAAACAATTAAGAAATAAAATCTAAGCGAATTTACAACTACCGATGTTCTAATATGTATGTGGAAATAATACTCCATGGGTAAATGCACTCACACTCGATCGTAATAATTGGATGTAAAAGTTTCAGGCATCATCAGTATGCTATTACACGTTGTATGACAGAAGGCGCGCGAATAATGATTAAAGCGTTCTTATTCATAGTCACTTTCCACTCGGTTCTTGAGATGTTCCTGTATCCGTGATAGACAAAACAGCAAGAAGTATACGTCAGTGTACACAGTAAAATGTACAGTAAAATATGTAAAGACAAAAGAGGTAAAGCTGGTAATGGTAAGAGGTTTTGTATGTATACATATTACAACAAACTAATTTTATATTTTAAAATTTAGTAATACTAAATTATACCATTATTTGCCTTTGTTGTAATTCGAAAAGTTTATTTGGTATAAATACCTATTTACAGCTGACATATTTATATTATAATTATAATGAATTATAAAATCTCCAGAAGTTGAAATGCTCACTATTATCTAAATTCTCTACATAAAAAATCAGCTTATTATAATATGTAGCAGTACGGATATTTATCATATGAAATTGTTGCAAACAAAATATTCAACCGCCTAAAAACACGTATTCTTAAAATTATGGAACTACAAAAAAAAGCCACTACAAAAAAAAGTACCAATTGGCATATTTGAAAATCAGATATTACTTCTGATAACTGCGAGACATTAAGAATAGGACAATTCAGATGTTTTGTTTCCTCTAGTTAAGTTTTAATTTTTAAAGTGCATATATGAAATGTATAATGCATGTATTTCATTCTACATATTTTAAAGACTAGTTACATACATATATATGTATGTACATATCTTAAAGATAATACCAGAAAGACAAGTTTTCTTGGTAACCATTATGCGTTATAATTGCGCATAACATTACAGAATAGTATGAAACTTATAAAACTAGTTTCGTTTATATACCCAAAAGTATGTGGCGTTTTCCAAAAATTGTGTAAAACTAGTTTCAGATCACTGCAACGGGTATAATTTAGGAAGACATAGAAAATGTAACTTCTACATAATAATTTAATTTATATTCTACTGTACAGTTGTGTTGGCTTTGTAACGAGCGGACGATCGCCGGCAAGAAAGTCTATCTATGTAGACTGCGAGTGAGATAGGCACACAATTGTTGTCGCATGCTAGCATGGCCATTTCAGTTGAATTCATACTGTAATGGGACGTGTAATTTTGATTTTATTCAAGATTTAGGTAATTACTCCCAATGGGCAGATGGGCGTTAGTTACCCCAAGAAACACTGAACTGTACATATATATCTGCTCATTAGAATTTAAGTTTAGTTTTAAGAATCATAACTGATTAATGGTGAAGTGTTAGTGTGAGGGCGCAAAAAAACTGCTAACGTACACAAGATTTATCGGTCGGCGCCACACGTATAAAACATTAGAAAAACAAGTGTATGAAATAACTATGAAATGACATCACCGTGGTTCCTCATCGCGTGGTGAACTCAATGCGTGCATTGAAAAACTATGATTATTCGTCCATTATCTGGGGAGGGAACTAGACGTTGGGGGTCGCGCTAAGTAGTGAGGTGAAAGACAGGTACCTTCAACGGTATAAGTTGGTGACCTAGTGACCAGGTCCTGCCGAGGAAAAGAAAGTAAAAGGTAACCCAATCAAAAATAAAACAGGAAAATAAGGACCCGTTTGTCAAGCCAAGAATACCAGCAGCAGCACCAACGCCAGCGTACCAACGAAGCGATAACCCCAGGTATTTAACCCCCCCCCCCCCTCCCTTTTCCCCACTGTACGTTATTGCAATAACCGATAAACTTACGACGAGCCATATCTTGCTATTTTATTTCTGACATTATTCTACTATTCATTTAATTATAGTTTCTTTTTATAGATATATGTATGTATTTATATGTGTTTAGTATGCAAGTTACTTATTTGCTCCTGTCTATATCAATTTCTTATAAAATTCTCAAATATATTCTATTAGTTTATAGTCAATGTATATTTTTACCATTACTGAGCATTAAGTTAGTATTATGTATTGCACTAAAACACCTGGACGCCTTGAGAGATAGGGGAAGATTTTGTATGAAATAAAACGCTTAACTGCCCCTATCTTGAGATTTTGTGTTCTCCTTTTACTTAGCCGAGGTTAAAACTATTCAATCAATTTTACATGTCATTGCTATTACTTAAATATCAATAAAACAAGGAAAGAAATACTTTGCGAATGATCGTGTTGGCGTCCTGTTCAACTTAACTACATTTTATAATATATCGTACGTCTGGGATAAAATTATTAAGCACGACCGATGCAATACGTCCTAGCGCTCACTCCTTCACACATTTCTTCTCAATAAAGCGCGTTCTGAGTGGTAACGGTCGTTTTAAGAATGGAATATTATACGTTGGAGCAGAAACTGTTTATGGTAAAATAATTTTACGATGGGAATTTTGCGGAAATAACTAGAGATAGTTATTAGTTAGATAGATCGCTTGCTAGATAGGAAATCTAACGTATCGCTGAACTAAGATGCAGCAAGCTATTTTTGCCAATACAGTCGTACAGTACAATATAGCGTACACAGGTAAGGTATCGACCGCTCGCAGACGTTCACATGGTATAGCTCGCGTATACTTTCCTTATTTTGTTTTAGAACTATTAACAATATCTTAGCAAAAATAAATATTACTTACACAAATCCTAATAGAGCATCCTTAACGCAAGAAATTTGAATATTTGGATTTTCGACAACTAGTTTTATAATTTGCATTTAGTTTTGTGTACCAAATATTTTAATTGCAACAATTTAATATGTGTTCAAACAATTTTTAAGGTTATTAAAATATCAACAAATTTCTAAAAATAAAAGCATTACATAAATCATAAATATATAAAAAAATCATCAATTTGTCAAGCAGCGCACATACAATAAACACAAAGTTAAGTGATTGAACATAGTTATCCACTAGGCTTATTTATTTAAACATATAACGATGCCATCACTTAGTACTTACTAAGTAAAAAATGATTTTACACAGTCTAGCCATAAATACTGTCGGTACATAGAAGAAACGTAGCACAAAAAAGACACATGATGCATATTAAAAAAAAATATATTTGAAAACTATACATAATTCTCTTTTAAAGCATCTAGTGGTTATTGAAAATACTCACCCGCGACACACCCCACCAAACCATTACAGAATTTGGGTGGTGATCCCGTTGAATGTGTGGAGCTTTCTCTTCGGCTTGATCGGATGACTGGGCATATACAGTATCATTTTGCTCGTTAAACTTTTCCTCTATCGTGAAAACTTTCTCGACGGTGAACAGGATATTTTTGTACCCGCCTCTACTGTACAAGTGTTTCAACTTTTTCGATCTTTCGAATCTTATCGCTTTTGGCTACTTTGTTAAAAGGTGACTCGTAAATCTTTTGTATGCTCGCATGTGTAAATCATCAAACCGGGCGTGTAGCCCAATGCCAAGCGTGCTCGCTTCATAATCCGGTGGTATCACGTTCGAACCCCGGTATGTTGTTTCTGAATTTGGTTTTCTGTAGTTTCCCAAATTCCACGGCAAATGCGGAAAGATAACATCTTAAGTCGGTCTACAGCCGCAGGCGTAATAATAACTCATGGCCAGCCGATGCCCCCTGGAATTGGCGCAAGCTGTTGGGGTATATTAAGGCATAAATTATGATTATTATTGTTATCTGTGATAATGCGCGAGACCGTTCTCGGGGCGCTATTCATGTCCCTAGTCATGATTTTCTGCTTTCGTAGAGGACAGTTGATTCTTAAACGAATGGCTTCGACGTTTTTTGTTCTTGCATCACGCGGTCGCCCAGCTCTTGGTCTATCAACAGCATTACCTGTCTCCTTAAAACTTAACAATGTGCCAGGTACAGGTATACTCGTTTTAAAACCAAATACCGTCAAAGCCGCGCATGACGTCAGTACGAACGAAATTGCATTTGAAATTTATTTCTAGAAAGGTTAAAATCGCTGGATTTATAGGCGGGATTTATATTTAATAATTAATGCTTCGCAATGATGTATGCGTCGGCATACCTGTATCTGTGTATCCTGCGTACGCGATAATCGGACCAGTCCATTGTTATTGACGTTACTGAACAGCTGTGTTTGTTACTATACTACTAAACGGAAATATACCACTCACTTTTACAGTATCTCTCTCTAAATTCCCTAAATGAGACAACACTGACAGTTTTTATGGATAGACTGCGTATAAACAATAAAAGCGTGCTACAGTTAGTTTGGTTACTTTTTACACTGCAAATAAAATTAATAAAAACATATTGAAAATGTAGATGCAAGTTGAAAGTCGAGTTGTCAACACGAGTTAAATTGTAAATAAAGTAGTAGCAGTAGTCGATGTTATTAAAACATACTTCAAGGTTAAAAATAATATGGAAGAAAGCATGCACACAGCTAAATCTTATGTGGCGCAAATATTGAAAACAACTGTGTACACATGACGAAGGAATGTGCTAAGATGTGAAAATGTAAAATTTATTGTTATTTGTGCGGTAATGCAAATATTCACTAATATTTTCAGTGTAATAACAACTGACTTACAAATGCGAACTCAGTTTATAGGTATTGGTATTACATGAATTCTAACATGTACATTATCTATAAATTATCGTTTTTACAGTGTTTGAAAATGTGAAAAGTTCTAGTAAGTAAGTATAATTCTTTTTGTCATTAAATTTCATCAATGTGGAAATGGAAAAACTTCAAACAGATACTTATTGAAACGTTTTCATAAACAAAAGGTAGTGTTTCATACAAGAAAAAGCGCTTTAATAGGACATCACAGAAAAAGTATAGTAAAGTGATATTTTACTAACTTGCTGCACTTTGTAACAAAAAGGAAATACCATTTTTCTAATTCAATGTAATAAGTTACTACCAACGATAATACAACATTTCAGCTAACCAGAATTCTGACATTTAAAAATAATCGCATTTGACAGATAAGTAAATAATATTAAGCTAAGCCATCCGTTTTTCAAATATAAGTAATTCATAGCCACCGCTTATGAAAAGTATTTTGAATCATATGGTATAATAACACGATTCGATTCATAGAAAAACGAATTGTTTCCGAGGCCTTATTAAGAAACGATTTAAATAAAATAGTATTTTATAGAAACTTATATTTTTTAATATTTAGGCAATCTCAGTAAAGAAAACCACCCAGTCGGAAAACATGGTGAAGAGAAGAAGAATTATAATAGACAGAGAATTATAAATTTTTGTATAGAAACTAATATGATAATCACTAATACGTTTTTTAAGCATCCCGACATTCATAAATGTACCAGAGTTATGGAAAGCAGAAGGGAAAAGTCAATATTAGATTTGTGTATAGTACGAACGACAGAGGACTAATTAACGATATAAGAGTGAAGCGGGGATATGATATTGGATCCGACCATTTCCTAGTTGAAACAATAATTAAGAAACGATTCCCGTCGACAATCAGCACAAAGTTGAAAACTATTAAAAGAAGTAACGTACAAACTATAAAAGTGTATAAGCTACAAGAAGAACAAATAAGAAGCCGGTATCGCGAAACATTAGACAGAGAAATAGACAAAACTAATTGGAGAGAAGAACAGGACTTAGAAGTATTGTGACAGTTATTCAAGCAAATAATACTTTGTATTGGAGACGAAGTATGTGGAAAAACTAATATAAGAAGCTATAAACGCACAGCATGGTGGGATGACTGTTACATATTATGTAAATGTAAGTAGAATAGGCATAGAGTAGGGTAGTTAGCATGACAACAGTTGTAAACAGATAGTTAATAAAATAAATGTCAATGCATGAAAGGTATTTATCTTTATTAGTAAAATAATTAATTAATACTATCTTAAGATAGATAATGTAACAATGACAAAGTCAAAAACGAAATTAGAGCGAAGAAGAAATATTTAAAACAGCAACGTGACGAAACATATAATGCTTATAAAGTCCAAAGGAAAATAGTTAAAATCATGGTACAAGAGGCTAAAAAGAAAGAATGGGAGGAATTTGGATACAAGATGGAACAAAATAAACAAGGAAATGGTAAGCTTCTCTACAGAATATTGAAGAGGGAGTAAAAAGCCACATATAAATTATGTAAAAGATGAAGACAATAATTTATTAACAACTGATGATAAAATAATGGAAAGATGGTACCGCTACTTTAAAACTACACTGAACGGTAAAGAAGAACAAGAAGCTGAGACGGTACAGAGTGAACTGGAAGATAAAAATCAGACGGATGATATAACAATGTTAGACGTAGAAGACGCACTACAAAAACTAAAGAATGGTAAAGCTGCTGGTGAAGATTTAATTAAAGCATTACAAATAAAATATATGAGCTGGAAAGGTAAAGAAATGATACATAGAATAAACGTAGCATGGAGAACAAGCAACATACCGAGAGAATGGACACTAGCAGTAATATTACCAATACATAAGAAAGGGGAAAGTAGCAAATGCTCAAATTACAGACCTATATCTTTATTAAATGTTTGTAACAGTGAATATGAAATAGTATTAGAGAAGAGATATATTGGAGCCCGCTTTTGAAGAAAGCCAAAAGTGGATTTAGACCAGAAAGAGGAGTAACCGACTTAATTTTCAGCATAAAACAGATTATAGCAAAAGCAATTAATTTTGAAAGGAAAATATATGTATACTTTGTTGACCTAGAGAAGGCATTCGGCAGTGCACCAAGGGAGAAAATATGGAATATTATCAGCCAAAGGGGGGTTAAAGGAAAATTGTTAAGAGCAGTTAAAAGTATCTATCAGTGCACAAGTTCGTCAATAAGAAATTGAAGATAATTCTCTGCATTTAACCTCCTAGGAAAAACAACAGGACCAATCAAAAAGTCATCGATTAGGGCCACCCAATAATAGAAAATAATTAATAGAAAATTCACGTTGAAATTTCGAAGGGCGTATAGCTTTACTAGCTGTAATGATCTATTTGCTTTACCTATCTGGTTCCTAAGTAAATAGATCATTAGAGCTACTGACACGTAATGACTAACATGTAATAAAAAAAATACGCTTCTGTTCTATATAAAAAGAATCTAACTATGGAAACGATTTAGTACACATAATTTTGGCAGATTAAAATTAATCAAAACTCGCTGTCCGCTATCCGAATATACATTTATTTTAAAATAAATAACTGAAATGAGTTCATGGGATAGCGAAAATGAATTGAGTAATACCCAATATTATTTTGGCAATATGTTAGCTGCGAACACTGCCGAAAAACTATTACCAGAAAAATCAAGAGGAAGATATGAAAAGGTATACCAGCAATTTATGGACTGGCGTACAACAAGCAATGTAAATTCGTTCGTAGAAATTTGTTGTAGAAAAAGTATAGTACACAACTAAAGTTGTAAACTTATTACATGCTCGTAGAATTACTGTGCTCGCCGCTACGGCGGCTCGCGCGCAATTTTTCTACTCGCATGTAATAAGCTACTTACAACTCTCTTTATGTAACATACTATTAAATGCTCGCTGCCCTTTGGCTTGCGGCTATACGGCTTATTACAATTGCCCAGTTATGTTTGCCTCAATAACGATTCAGGACGGAAAACCTACAATAGATGCGTTTTACTGCAGTTTGAATCATTACTTTTGCCCTCGACAGTACATATATGTATGTCAATTTTGTACCTGAGGTTGCTGCAATTGCTAGGTAATCCGTGTTCTCTAGCGCCTTAAGACCGTATCCCAAGGAATACAGTCTTTCGAGGAAGTAGAAAGTCGCGGATTTGCTCAGAGCTCGTCCACAGCAGCACATCTGTGGGATATGCCTGAGAATGCTTCCACGAACGAAACTATTACAATTTAGTCCTTGCGCCATGTTTTATTGGTATACAAGTGGAAAGATATCAACGAATACAAACTATATCAAGTGTACCTTTCAAATAACTGGACTTTGAAGAAATTCGTTAAATGCGAAGAATGTCTAATAAATATCTTCTAATGTTCTAAACTTTTGCATACAGTTGTGAATTGTTTTTACACGCGTATAACTCCAGATATTTTATATTTAAGATTAGCATTAAAACAAGTTCTTTTTTCAGTGTTGAACTTGGTACAGTTTATTTTATTATACGTGCATATGAAATTAGAACTTTTATAATTACACACATTCAAAAATAAATTTACTTTCTGTATTCAAATTACTATAAAAGAGCAATAATTTATAGATAACATATTAGCAGATCGTGAATCTTGAGTGATAACTTAAAATATGTGTCTGTACAATACTGTTACTACTATCATTACTTCTAAAGCTGAATCATCACTGATTTATTACAATATTAAGCAATACTGTTGATAATTCCTTTTAATTAATTACCTATTTGCATTCGTATTATATGTCTAATAAATGATGTATAACGTTAAGAATACAAGCAGTACTGAAAATCGTGAAAATTCAGCATTTTTGATAATAAGGTTATGTTAATTTGATAAATATGCGAATACGCACGCATGGATCAGATAACCAAAGTATTGAGTTTAATAGGACCGCATAACAAAGTTAGCTCAGTTTTTTATAACTCACCATCTCCGTAGCAAGGTTATTCAGAGCTTCGTCGACGATTTTCTTGTGATGATGACTTGAAATGGTGGAAGTGTGCGCTGCTTGCCGTAGTGGTGTTGTTGGACAGCCTATACATCAGCTTTTTATCTTTTGTTCGAATTCTTACATATTTGTATATCAATAAAATTTTGGAATCTCTCAAAAAAGAAATACGCAATAAACATACGACGTAAGCATTAGGTTGAGCAATACTGATATAAGGAAAACAAATGGCATTTGTTTAGTACCTATATAATAAAATTATGATGTTTGGAAAATAGTGAGTAAATAACGTACAATTAGCGGTTATTATTCGATATTTAAATATTGGAATTACTACAAGGAAACTAACATATCTAATTCTAATTTTGTCTAAATTCAAATACATATGATTCGATTTTTCTCCATCACCCTAGGTTTCCGAAAGACAGGCTATTGTACTTTCAAACATTTTATTACTTGCTATATCCTTAATTACGCATTATGCCTTGTTATTATGATTTGTTGCGATATTTCGGGAGTAGAATATCCCTGCTGCTGCCCTCTTTTCCACTGCTGAAATCACAAAATCAAATGATAGCGCGATGAAAGTATTCCTCCTACTTATCTCTCACCGCGCCAAGATTTTCGGGGAAGAAATCTACTACTACTACTAGTTTTACTAGTTTTTTAAAAACATTACAATTCCATATTCTATATAGTGTTACAAGATCGTGGACGTTATCAGGAGAAAAGTTCGCTTTTCCCTGTTCGCTTTCAAACTTTTCATCGGGCATTAATCGTCGTATTGGTGGTCACATAAATATTTCTTTTTATATTTTTGCGTTCCCAATGTTTAGAACATAAAATCAGGAGTATTGTCGCATGGCTGCGATAAAACTCTTCATCAATACTACATTAGAATGTCATAAAAGTAGATACACACGTCACGTTTCACATTGTTCTATCCACGAATGAACGATTCACATCGACCATTCTTTTTCAATACAGTGTCCTTTCTATTCTTGCTATGCAATTCACATAAAAATAGTATTTTGTTTGTAATAACCTTTAAATTACCACATTGAAGCCGACATTTTAACCATTTTAGTGGAATTACTGAATATCATTCCGAAGGGCTATGTTTAGCACTAAGCCACTTCCGCCAATAAAATACTCTTTAAATTAAGAATGACAATGGCAATAAATACTTGCCTTTTGATTCCTTTTAAACAAGATTCCACCCTTTTAGCCGGGAATTGTAAGCATCGAGGACGATTTTTTTTTTATAACTTTAAACCTCGTATGAAATCGTTAAAATATTCATGAGACAATAAATGAGATAAACAGATTGTTTGTCAAAAATTGTACCACCAAAACGATTCTTTTTCTTTCTTATTTGGTTACAAACTGCGCTTTCATGTAACATTTTAGCGGCTTCAGCACGCGCAATTCTTCGCAGTCTTCTGATCACAGTCTAGATTGCACACCAAAATACACCATTGTGTGCTTTCAATTTAATGTATTCTTTTTAATCTTTGTTAAGTAGAAATAACAGAGAAGTGATTTTTGGATACTTCCCAAATTATAGAAATAACAAATGATCAGAACAAGATAAACAACAGCTACTAGTCCCCTTGCCCTTCTTTGATTCTGTCCCATTACCTCCAAAATAAAATTTGTAACACTTTTTCGCTAATGGATTGCGCTTTAGAGTTTAATGTCACTTCACCACGTATGTAACATACGTTTTAGAATGAGTCAAACAGACGTTCGACATTTTGTAATGATTCACCAATTAAAACTACTAAATTCATAAATATTTAAGTACACAATAATTGAGACACACAAACCGCTAACAATCAAGTGTTTACTAGTTAATTGCTATCTTACAGATGGTATGATTAAATATGTACGTACTACACTAATCATGTCTGTTCACAATAACACTTCAGGAAGATTATTTGGTCCCATCATATTTATAACAGAAACAAAATTAAAAAAAAAAAAAACAAACAACTGGGCGACGGAGAAATTACGACTACGCATTTGAACGCATGATAAATTGCATTAAGTACAAATATAGGTGCTCACGAGACAAAGGTAATGTTGACTACTGTTACTAACAGCAATTTTTTCTCAGGAATCCTTAGATAGGAATTTATTCTATACAATATTTCAACTTGGATTCGTTGTTGTATTTACTTGTATTAAACATAGTATAAATGTATTACATGTTTTGTCTAGTACAAAATAAATATATACTAGCATATCTGAAGTTTCCGTCGATTTGATTCCAAAATTTTATTTATAACACCAGGTAATTATTTTATAAGTCACAATTGGTACATGTGAATACTTCTGTAAAATACTAGATCCCTTTTTTATTCTGCAAAGAACTTAATATTTATCATAATATATGTAATACATGTACATATGTATATACATATGTATGTATATTCACTACTCATTCAACAGATAACTGAACCATTAGCCATAATTTTTCACAGAAACTATTCACAGTATTTAAGATTAATTTATTGATTATCTTATTTTGATTTTTTGTAGTAGTTTCCTAATTAACATTGCGCCAGAAAGATAATAAATATAGAAATTATTTTAAAAATATTTCAACAATTTTATGAATCTATGGATGAAAGATGCAACGTAAAACAGTGAAATTAGAAGAAACATGACGAAACAAAAGAAGAGAATAATAATCAATAATCTAATCTATCAAAAACAATGAAGAGATAAATAAGTTGGCATGCTCGAAAAGATTCTTTCAGAACATCACTATACTCACCCATGTCCCCACTGCTCGAGGATTCCGTAAACGATGGCGTTCCTTCAGTCCACGTAGGTGTGGACCCTTCCACTGAAGCAGGCGGTGTCCACGCTAAACCTCCTCCTCGCGAATGACTAGAGTGACCAGCCCCAGAACTACCGGATTCAACACTAAGGGAAGATTTATTTTCAGCTCGAGACTCTAACCGTATGTCCCCTATACTAAAAATGAGAATGATTAAGAAGTACATAACATTGTTTCTACGTTAACTGAGTGTAAAACAGTTCACATTGTGCAAATACATTTTATTATTAATTTCGTTTTACTTGAACTGCACGGCAATCATCTCCCTGCGATTTTCAATCGGCGGAACAATACAATGGAAAGTTGTCACAATTAAGTTGAAGAATATAATTTATGTAATCTTATCTTAAAGCGACTAGAGTATTAGAAGTTTAACAAAACTGTGCAAAATATACGTTAGGTTTCTATATACACAGAGTGCAATTATATGCATAATTGATACTTTTATATGGTTTAATAATAGTGTACGCCATTATTTTCGTCTATTGCTTTCTTGGCTGAAAATAAAATTGAATGAAACTTCAATGGCAGTACATCAAAGAAAACGGCGATCAGTTTTAGCAACATTCACAAACTATTGAACTATTGAACGTTTGCCTTGTATTTCTTTTTGTTTTTAGATTTTGATTTGCACAAAATTGCAGTAAAATTAAATATTTAAATATGCCATTTAAATATGAATATCATATTCACATTTACATTTAATTTTTGATGTATCATGTATTACTATTTTATAGAAAGTCGTACTAGTTTGATAAGCCTGATACATAGATGTATACCGTGTGTCCACAGATTCATTCTAAACATGGGGATCTCCCTTATTACGAAAGATGGAAATTTGGTTAAATGAGATAAAATTCTCCTGAGGTAATAGTAATAAATAGTATTGAACCCCATAAAAAAACTTTGGATATTTAACGTGGTTCAGTCGCTGTGGCACAAAAGTGAATTTTTGAGTTTTCGATTTTTTTTTAATAACTCTATTTTAAGAAGAACTTGAATTTAATCTGCACTTCCTTAAGACACTTTTTGATAGGAATCTAGTAATGTATTCAGATTTTTCAGATATGTCATTGTAGTTGAGTTACAATTGTCGAATTCATTTGGTCTTATAGGGCTCATAGTTGGCCATAATACATTTAAAAAGCGATTTTTTTTCTCTTTCCAAAAATGCATAATTTGACATATCTAATATGAAATGTGATTCCCGCATTTCCAGATATTCCAAAGCGTATTTTACACAAAACCGTTAAAGCTACTATTGGCGGACCATCCATGTTTAGAAAATAATCATCAAGTGTTTGAACATCTTTTGTAATTTCTTGTTTTGATTTTGTTTAATATAAAATTTA
Organism: Popillia japonica; assembly: GCA_004785975.1. Classification (NCBI taxonomy): domain Eukaryota; kingdom Metazoa; phylum Arthropoda; class Insecta; order Coleoptera; family Scarabaeidae; genus Popillia; species Popillia japonica. Next base: position 15,829 of record ML219523.1, read on the forward strand.
AACATCTTTAAACGGTTCTACGTTAATAAATATTTGTTATAAAGTAAGTTTTCTTTATTTCTTTGTTAACAAAACCATCTACTGACAAACTCCACGACTGATGCTCTCACTACTGTAAATAAAAAAACTTTTATTTTTTCGTCACTAGTTTTCATATTATTACCGGCTGTGTAGCGCAGTGGCTAGCGCGCTCGCTTCACAGTCTGGGGGTACCGGGATCGAATCCGGTGCGATCTTTCTGAATTTGGTTTTCTGTAGTTTCCCAAATTCCACGGCAAATGCGGAAAGATAACATCTTAAGTCGGTCTACATTACGCCTGCGGCTGTAGTAACTCATGGTCAGCCGATGCCCCCTGTAATTGGCGCAAGCTGTTGGGGGATGCTAAGGCATGAATTATTTATTTATTTATTTATTTATATTAGATAGGTAATGTCATATTATACATTTTTGGAAACAGAAAAAAAATCTCTTTTTAAATTATCATGGCCAACTATGACTCCTATAGTATCCTAAAAGTGTCTTAAAGGAAGTGCAAATTAAATTCAAGTTCCTCTTTAATAGATGAGTTATTTAAAAAAATTAAAAACAACCACTTTAAATACCCTTTTTTTTATGGAATACAATACCATTTTACCTCAGAAGAATTTCATCTCATTTAATCAAATCTCTATATCGCCTAAGAAGGGAGATCCCCATTTTGAGGATAAATCTGTGGACACATAAATCGGGTTTGTATCTAATCAACAAATACCATAATCTTTGTACAATTTTTTATCACAAATTTTAAGGTATATCAAATAATATGTACCTATGTGTAATAGATATCAACGACTTACCTAACAATGTCATCCTTGTAACTTCTGGCATATCCTTGGTGAGACGTTTGGGAAGATACGCGAACTCTTGTATTAGTAATACTATGAGCTTCTATTATTGCCGGTTTGTGATCTAATTCATCAAATGGTGGTGGGGGAGTACTGCAGCAGCTCGGCACTACACCTGAAGCACACACATAAAGCCTACAGCACTAGCAATAAAAGTAAAACTGTTCACATCAAAAAAAGGACAAGCATTCGCGAATTCGCTTAGTACATCCTTAAAACGTATATATGTGAAGGTAAGTAAACTATACACTACAATGATAAAAACTACAAAGTATAAGCGTTTATTAGTGTACATCTATGTGAGTAGGTAAAAAAAGTAATTGCACAAAAAGTTAACCAATCAGCGTAATAAACCATCCAAAATACGAAAAACGAAAAAAAAATAAACTAAAATTATGATACGGTGCATCGAGATTTTCTTCGACTGTTTTGAGTTTGTATTGAACCTGGCAAAGAAAAAATAATCCATTACTAGCAAAGTAAGTAAGCTACGGGTATAGATAAAGCAACTTTTTTTTAAAAGATAATGTGAAAAATGCTATTCTGTTTGAAGATATTCATATTTAAGTCAATTAATTAGTTTGAGTACACGTACACGACAACGTAGAGTTGGTTTAAAGCTAAATATATAAAGAAATAATATATGAATATGCTAAACTGTTAATACGCGTGTCTACTACACAAGAACTGATAAGTGGATACCGATACCTAAACTGTTTGACGGCATATCCTGTAATATTATTATTATTGTATTGCATTGTATTTATTTTGTTTCCTCAATTTGGGCAAGCAATTGATGTGCTTCACATTACGCCGTCTAAGAATCATACCTGAGAAATGTCGAGTCAGTTTACACTTCGTTTCACTTTGATAGGTTGAATACTTTCTGAACAATTCTCAAATTAATATGGCCAATTTTTAATAAAATATTTAAAAACAAAAACGACTTTGATATGATTAGATTTTTTACATTTTTTTTTCTAAAGTTACAAATGTACACAGCTATAAATTGAATAAAATAATAGAATACGGACAGCACACTCTCTGAATAAGTTTACCAATTACTGTGATTGTGTTCTGTTTTTATACTCCAGTTACTGGATTTAGCTACAAGTGCCCCAACTCATGTAAAGTCGTATATTAGTCATTGAAATCTCTGCACTTTTAGGTCTATAAAACAAGAATCAGCTAAATATCAATATCCAGAGCATAATGGAATTTCATAACATTACGTGACAGCTTAAAATATTAATAATAAAATATAATTATCCTTATGTTAATATATGTATGTATAGCAGTTCTAACGATTGTGTTTAGGGATAGAGCAGGAGATGACAAGAGAAGTAGCTAAAATTATTAAAATTTCTAAAATTTATTCTCTATATTTTCTTTTGGAAATCTCCCATATTTGTGTCGCTGTTTCTTCTGATCGATTTAAATACTGTATATCACTTTATAAATTAATCGTTTTTATAGTTTCCAAATAAAAATGATGTTGTCTATCATAGAATATCTTATTTAATTATGTAAAAAAGACCTACTCATTTTTTTTCGCTATAACTTACGTCAATTGTATCCACGATATTTATTTACGATTTTCTTCGATATTTTGGTAGTGCACCATCTTAAAGAAAAACTAATATTGCAAAATCCTTAGAAGCATAAGGTATCGAACTTTTATAAAATAAAATAAAGGCTCGTACATACTAACTGTTATAACTTTCAACAAAATTTATACTAGATGGTCAAAAATTAGCTACCATTTCTTACATCCACAAACACTAGAAATGCTGCTTTATTCAATGGCACGTCGTAGTTTTCACTATACCACTTAATTTACGAAGAAATTCTTCGATCCATATTTATTTTCATCCCATATAAGTACATATATTTTAGGTAGTCTCTGAGTGACAGCAGATAAAATTTTGTGAAAGGCCCTGTATGCAATTTATTCAAATAATAACATTATTAACAGTAAATATTTCGTTAAATACATATTTTAATATTATCTTTGTGTGTTTACACGTTTAGTTTAAACAAGAAAATCAGTTTTTTTTTATTATTTGCTTGGAAAAATGGATCCACAGCTTAGTACATGTGGACTATTAATATCGCCTCCAAAACGTGCTACTTTGGGGCGTGGACATTTGTCTGTAATTTCATAATAACGTACTTGCTTTGACGTCTTTAGCAGTGGAAGTATTTAATAAAAATTAATACTCTATACTAGTCCCAGGAAGAGACCGAGGTAAGATAATCGCAGATAATTCATTAATTTGTGCATTTACATAGGTGCAAAAGAAATAATACTGTGACTTATATTCGATACTATGACATTGCAGATTTTAATTTTGGTTGTTAATCTAGTATCTTTACGTTGCTAAACAATATTTCGTATGAAAGAGAGGATTTCCATCGCATGGTAAATAAGACTATATTAAGCCTATTTACAAACAAATTTAAACCAAGTCGTCAAGATTAGAATTTGAATGTGGGTCATTAACATCCAGGGGTTTTGTGAAATCATACAATTTAGAGGGTAATTGCGCAACTGTACGTTTCTCAAGAGCATCTAGTTTTAACTTGAGAGCTGCATAATCTTTATGCATCATAAAATATTTGTGGTTTGTTAGATATTCGATATAACTAGATCTCTTTAATTGTTGACCAGCTCTTAGATTTGCGGTAGAAAGATCTCCACCCAAATTAGATGAACTTGTCGCATTCACATTATCTTTTAAAGGGTCATTATTTTTCGCTTTGCTTGTAAGCTGGTTTTTAATTCTAACACTTGACGATAGTTTTCGAGAAAATCTATAGTTTTCGGTTTTGCGCAAAGCATTATTATGGTTAGAAGCAGGTTGAAAAATTGATTTCATGTGTTTGCTACAGCTGTTCGCAGCATGCAAATGCTTGCGATTGGAACTAATTACTAAGGAGAGCTCATGCGGATAGAGAAAATGTCGATTTTTCTCTGGCATTTGTTCATGCTGCGCACCTTTGCCATTAATCCCGGTTTTTTTGCTTTTCGGTGTACCTCTAGGAGGAACGGGCGGTGGAATTTTTGGTTTCATTTCAGATACGGAAGAGCTGGTGTGTCTTCCGACAAGGACAGCTGGATAGGAAGTAGGAGGGGAACTCAAGGGCGTCGAGGTAGATGCAGGTACTGCCGCAACCGCGGCTGAAGGTGAGATTTTTGCAGGTACAATCTCTGTGGGACTAGCTACAAATACGAAACAGAAGTGTCATAAAACATATCAGTTAAATATTAAGCATTTGAGTGTAGGCCATGCGATAGAAAATGGCCCGTAAGCATATGGTAACATACAAAATATTCGTATATAAGATATACGTGGCCAGACAACACATAGTGGTCACGTTTACACCCTAAGTATTTCTTAAAAAGCGCCAAAAATATAAAACGTAATTTGCACTTTAAAGCAGCGCAAATCGAAACAAAGCACTAAATTTTCACGATACAGTAAAACCTTTCTAATTCATCCAGTCACACATTTATAGCTTTTAATTATTTATTTCGCCACAGAAAGATTTGTCTACCTTTATACAAGCTAAAGTAGTTATAGAATTTAATTTATAGATAATCAACGGGTTTAATTCATTTGCCGGTAAATCCCTTCTATTGTACAGAATTGAAAAAAATAAGGACTAACATGTTGTCATTTATTTTCTTGAATCGTTGTTGTAGTTTCGAATTATAATCGTCCAGTTTATTATCTTCTAATTGTATTTAAAAACGAGGTTTTGGATATTTTGTGTGTTCTTCATTCGCTGCTAGAAATGAATTTATGAGAAGTAATAACGAATTTTTAGTTTCTGAATTGTTAAATTTCGTTACTACTTCTAAATTTGTATTTTAAACTGTATATCCTACTAAAACACTTGGTATTTGAATTTATCGACTTATAATGTTGCTTTACCGCGTCTGTCAGGCATTGTCGCATAGAAAAGTTTACACTTGAGATTTCGCTGAACATGCTGTCAGCTCCTTCAGGAGGTTTCTAAAGACTGATGTTGTTTTATTGCTCCTCGTTATATAACTAATTTCTTCTTCACCTCACTGTTTTGTAAGCGTCACAGTTCGCTAAACTGTATCTCTTTCGGTATTGTAGTTACGCTACAACTTTAGGATTATGCCGTATTATGACGACAGTAGACGTAACCTTTATGTCTCCGCAGCGTCGCAAAATTGCCAGTTAAGCGAGTAGCTGGTCTCTTATTAGAAAGTTTACCTAGTTTCCTGGTGTTCAAGTACATTTCTTCTCCGTACAGGCGTTCAATAGTTGAATGTAGATTTTCACGATCGTTATTCACTGTGCTGAACTCTCTCGGGCGTCGCATAGAAACACAGTTGACGTTTCGCTGAACATGCTGTCAGCGTCTTAGAAAGCAGGTATATAAAGAGGAGCAAAAGACGGGAACATCAGTCATCATCAGCTTATACATAAATTAAAAAAAAGGTTATGTTCTACAAAATATTGTGATTGATGATTGAATTATTATCTAAAAGGTTGTTGCATTTCCTGACAATTAAAAATTCAATTTACATATATATTTTAAAGTTGGGCAAGCTTTAATAAAGCCAACTGACACGTTTACTGAAATAAGTGGGGGGCACTTCAAAAATAAAATAATGTATAATATGTCTTTCGTAATACATTATGAATAACAGTTTAAGTAAAAAAAACCACAAAAACAAAAGTTTCCATTTAGCATACTTATAAATTTCGTTTTCTAGAAAACAATAAAAAAATCAATTTGTCGTAAATGATTTTTATATAAAATGACGTTGGAACGTTGGAAAAACATTCTTTCTGTATCAGTTGTGCTGGTGCGTGTAAAAACTCATTAAAACCATTTTCACACACTTCAGCCAATCAGATACCTACCAGAGACGTACACATAACACATACAACTAGGATAGACTTATACTGGTATGCTCACTTCAAAACCAAATAAATATCGTCAAACCGCGGATGACGTCAGTGCAAAGCAACTTACATACATTTGAAATTTACTTCAAGAGAAGTTGAAATCGCTGGTTTTGTAGGCAGGATTTGTATTTAACAATTAATGCTTGGCAATGACGTATGCATAAGATGCGCGTCGACATACCTACTTACATAGGTACATAAGTACATATATCCTGCATACAACAGCGTTTAAATCTGCTATACTAGGATTCCTTTTTCCAGTAAAACGGAATTATTGATTATAGTGATATATTACTTACTTCCCGACAGCTTTTTTCTTTTTTTCATTGAACTATAGAAGTGAGAACAAATATCAAGAAAATAAGATTTTACTCAATAGCGTTAGTACTTTCACACTTTTAATCATGGCCCGGCTGAAATTATTCTTTTCTGCATTTCATCTCTAACATTAATATATTACAGACAGCACTGATGCATACATCATCAACTATAGGTATTATCATTTTCCTGTGGCATATTATATTTTTGAAATGAGTTTTTCATATACATTTTAGAAAACCTCTAAATGTGTGGTTTCTGGTACAACTAACACATCAATCAAATGTTAACATTTTGGCATAGCTTTGTAATAAATATTTGCCGTTTAAAATACTTATACCGAAAGAAATGCATAATTGTAATTTACTACAAAATATTACGATCTATATATTTCTTTATTGTTTTAATTAAATAACTACTGATCGTTAATTTACATCTTATTCACATTAAACTAATTTATTAAAAATGGATTCAATCTGATAAACTAAATATTTTTCTATTAACAGTTAAAGTTGCAATTGCAAGTTCATATACAATGTGTTCATAAATGTTTGAGAAGAGCACTATAGACAATCAACTATTCAAATTGGTACTGCTGAACAAATAACTTCCTTACAGTATTTTTAAAACTGTAAAGTGTTACTTTATTGAATTAAAATACCTTCAATATCTCTCAAAACAGCAGGTTTTTAAAATATTCAAAATAAAAACAAGAGGAGGAAACAACAAAGAACAAGAAGTAATTCTAGGCGAAAATAGACAAAAACGTGACATAAACAGTACGAGAACCGATCTATGCTATGTATAATGGCAGGGAAAGTTATTTTACTGGCAACTTAAATTTCTAATTTCGCGCCTTTAATATGACCTTAATCTCAAACATTTATGAACACATGTTATATTCATATACCTATTATATCATATTTAGATTACTAAAATGCCATCCAATTTAAACGGAGGCAAACTATCCTTTCAATTTATCGAAATTCATAGGTTGTTATACGCATAACCACGTTTTTCTACACTATTTCAGAGCTGGCAATTAACGAAACTTTGATCAAGAAATCCCATATTATTTACCAATTATCTGAGATAAAATTGCACTACTGAATAAGCCAATAGTAAATATCGTGTCCGCATATTCATTCTTAATATGGGGATCTCCCTTTTTACGAGAAATAGTCGCGCTTCGCGTCGTGGCTTTAAACTCGTTATTCGTGCTTTAAAAGCTCGATTATGCACTAGTGTCATAATATACTATTTTGAGTTTTCGATTTTTTTAATAACTCATCTATTATATTTTAAGACGAAGTGGAATTAAATTTGCACTTTGTTAAGACACTTGTTTAATAGGAATCTAAAGTAGGTAATACAATCAGATTTTTCAGATATGTCATCACAGTTGAGTTACAGCTGCCAACTTCATTTTTTTTATAGGACTCATAGTTGCCTATGACACAATTAAAAAGAACATTGTTTCTGTTTCCAAAAATGTATAATTTGACATACGTATCGAATCAGAAAACTAGTGACGAAAAAGCAATGTGTTGTTTTTACACTAATACGAAAACTAAATGCAACCCTCAGGTAAGAAAATAGTGCAACAAAATCTAATTTATCGTTTAAATAAAATTAATTGGATATTCATTATTACGTAAATAATAAATGTGTAATTGAACTGTTTAGTAACATCGACAAATTTGCTAAATTTGCCAATATTTAAGACCGGGAGATAATTAAATAATAAGAGAATTTTGCGAATGGTATACTAGACAATGCGAGGATAATGACAATGTTCCTGCTACAATATTATAGTCCGATGAAAATAGATTCCCCAACACGGTTTATTCAACAGAGACAATTTCTGATTTTAGTCTACAAAAAACCCTAATGTGCTGAAACCTGCACGATATTAAGTGCGTTTTAGGTTTAACGTCTGGTGTGGCATACTACGGTCGCGATTACTTAGTCCTGTAGTTTTTAATGAAACACTAACATCTCTGTCTAACTACATTTATTGCAAAACAACCTTGAAGAAGACAAGATGAATCATCTCTAGAGCAGGTTGATAATATTTGGTTTCATAAGGATGGTGGCTGGCGCATAATTCAAGAATTGTAACCAGTTATCTCTCTGAGTATTTTCGTAATAGGCCATCGGAAGGCATGAACCGATTGCTTGATCGCGAAGATCTTCTGATCTGACAGCGCTAGAATTCTTTCTGTGAACTTACATTACAAACAAAGTCCATCTTTGTATGGATGCACCTACAATAACGTACATACATAGATGAACTTCATGAAAAGGTGATTCAAACATTTCCAGATATTCCAAGGCGTATTTTACACAAAACCGTTAAAGCTCCTATTGGCAGATGATACCTATGTTTAACAAATCATGGTCAAATGTTTAAACATTTTTTGTAATTTCCTGTATTGAAAGTAAAGTTTAAAGTTATTTAAAATAACTTTAAACTGTGCTACGTTAATAATTAATTGTTTTCTTTGCTTACAAAACCATCTACTAACAAACTGCACTACCCAAGCTCTCTCTTCGGCATTAGTTTTCATATTATGTATATGTATATGTCAAATTATACATTTTTGAGTCCTATAAGAAAAATAGAGTTGACAGTTGTAGCTGAACTACGAAGACATATCTGAAAAAGCTGAATACATCACTAAATTCCTGTTAAAAAAAATTCTAATTAGCCATTATATTATTATTGCCATAGCGTCTGAACCACGTTAATTATGCCCAATTTTTGTATGGGGTTCAACACCATTTTTCCTGAAAGGAATCTCTCCTGGTAAGGGAGATCTCCCTGCGAAGAATGAATCTGTGGACACAGTATAATTAAACTTAATAAAGTAATTTATAACTTATAGCGCAATACAAATACTATTTACTAATAACCTCGTCTATTCCAAGGCATAAAAGCAAATAAACATCAATACGAAAGCTTGTACTATTGCAAAAAGCCATGAAGTATTTATATAAATCGAAAAGTTGATCTATGATTGAATGAAATGATTGCATGCATTCAGTACATACATACATACAAACAGTGAATAGTTGGGATTGTGCCGAAGTTGAGGAATGACGAGATCTACTGTTCTACACTCTTTAAACAATAAAAAAACTGATCTTTGCTTTCTAGTTGTTACATGTGAATGCATATAACATTTTTCGTATGTAGCAAATTACCGACGCAATAAGACGTACAATACGTTGTCCTTGCAAATTAAGTAAGTTCAATAGCTCTTCCTACTTGTGTAGCAAAATGCTTGCGTAACATTTCATAGAAATGCACTTCAATTTGATAGTGATATTGGCAATTTATTAATTGACATTATCAGTATACCTTAAGGCACTTACAGCCACTATTCATTCAATCATATAACAATAAAGGTTTAAGTCGACGAAAAGAAGTTTTAATTCAAACAGGGGTTTACAACATTTACAGTACTGTACAAAAGAACTGGACATTCTAGATTAACCTTTAAAATGCGCAATATAAAGCATTGATACAATTCTACACTACTACAACCAAAAACACTCCATTTCTGAGAAACTGTATTACCTTCTTATTTTCAGAGGGCTGTAACGAAGTTCTACGACACATGTCTATTAACTTTGAATAAAATAATCGAGTTTGAAGTTAATTTTGTATATAATAATTCTAAATTTTAATCGTTGCTACCCTTTAAATTAAGTATAAAATGTATGCAGATTACAACTAAAATGGGCAAGTAAGATATACATACATATATGAGCTAGAACTATTTTATGCTCGACGAAAGTTGAAGCTAAACAACCATTACGAGAAAACTGATTATTGCTGTAACATGGTGTAGAAAATTATAAGAAACTAGATTATTACAAATATTTAGTTAAAAGATTGACAATACAAATTTAAGACAGTTTGCATCAAATATAAGTCCTCAAAAAATCAATAAGCCACAAATTAGCAATTGGTTTCGTGGAACTAGAGGAATACAATGCATTCAAGAATGAGCAAAATATCGACCATGCGAAACAAGGTGCAAATAATATTTCTACACTTGTAGTGTGTTGTAACACAAAATACTTGATATGTGTATACAGACTTCAAACTTATCATTGCAAATATAGAATTATTTTACACACACACAAATTTGTGTGTTTGTGTTCTAGATCCCTGGCTTCAGAAGATGTGTGACTACAAAATAACTCTTACGTGCAGATATTGAAAGTAACCACTTAAAACTTTCTCACATCAATCGAAATTGGGATTTAACGCTGTAAGTCAAAAGGAGGAAAGACGAGGGGCATATCCCAATATGCGAGGACAGTAAAGTAGTAGCCCAATTTGGAATTTTATATTTTTTTATAGAAGTTGTACATTTGAACTAATTTGATAGGAAACTCGCCGCTGCCAAATACAAACAATAAAATTACATTGGAAATGCCAAACTTCTTTTGCACAATACTGTATGTACTTTACTAGTAAGTACATTTTGTATATCAACTACATTTATATTTTAAGAAACCTTTAATGTATTACACGTATATTATTGCAGACTTACACGACATATCTGTATTAACAGAACAACTTGTTTACAGAGACAGTTAGATAATCGGCAAACCATTAGAAAAACTGCTACAAAGTAACTTGTTTTTAGAAAATAGTCTCTAATATATGCCAATTATTACCCGCTAAATCTGTAAACATAATGGTAGTCGAGAAGAATTTGCAAAAGCATTTTAGTGCATCCACAAAATTAACGAATATTCAGTACTATTTTTTCTGTGCCAAACATTCAACACCTAAGACTCACCAATTTTACTTCCGTTCTGATTAGAATTTGTTTGCAGTAGCGCAGCGGCTAAATAATAAAAATTGCAAATGTATTCCATATTTTATAAGTTTGGTATTTCAAACCTAATTCAATACTATACGTATATCAGATATGTCTCTAATAAGGATTTATTCATGGCTGTAGTAATATTTCGATTAAGATTTAAATAGTAATTTATTAATTAGTACGTGCAAATATTTTAGTATACAGGCCGATTCATTTTGATCCTCACCATTGCGATCTCGCTTATTATTGAAGATAGACAGTGGGTTTAAATTTGGCAAAGTTGCTAATTCTTGTGGTTATTATGATCCCGAAAAGAAAGTAGACTAGAACAAATGACGTTCGAGTTATTTGAAAAAAACTGAAAAATCTCATTTTCTTATTTTGCTTGTAGCACTTTTATTAGATCTTGCAGAGGAAAACTAACGACACATTCTCAAGGGCACTTTTGCTCCTCTATCTAATGCTGTATTTAAAATTTTTACACGACGTTTCGTTTTCTTTGGATCATCATCAACTTTCTTATTTCTTATGGGAGCCATAATGGATTTTGACACAGCTAGAAAGATTTTCTTTTTCTGGTTTCAACCATGTGTCATATGTTGAAAACAAAATTTGATATACAGCACATGACATCGCTAGTATAAATTATTGATATTCGATACTTTCTACATGAAGGTCAGAAAATACATATGTTAATTGGGTACTTTAGAAACAATTCTGATATGTCTTATTTTATTACTAATTACAAATAATCCATTATATAAAATAAAAAGATAGATTTAATATACTCACTATTTGTGTCATGTTCATCCTGCGACCTTAATGGCCTAGACAGCGATTTTCTTTTTGACGGCGAATGTTTAAGGGCTGTAACAAAACCGTGTCGATCTTTATCGCATGTAAATAAGTAAACAGTAACTAACATAAAAAGCATATTCCCAAGAACCAACACAAAATGAACGGACACTGAACGAAAACAAACCCACATGTAACATTACCTTATTTAAGTAGTGCGTTAATTTATGTATAGGCAATGAGAAAATGTGAGAACATAGTAAAAATATCCCAAAAAATGCTTCAAATTAAAAAAATATGTCTACTTGAATATTATTAGTGTAAAATCCTTAATAGTATAATTGAACTCTCTTGTCAAATTTCCATGACTACACGTAATAATTTTTAATAGACTAAAATCACCACGCTTTGAGTTTTAATTGCACGTGTCCTTGTTTCTTTCCCATCATTGTAAAAATCACTGATTGTAGAGCAAAACGTTACTATTCTCACTTTACCAGATATCGAATGTAGACTAGTTTATATACAAAAAAAAGGAAGTATTATGTTAACTTATAGCATTGTATAATTTTACCTGACATACATATGTCTTATAATATCATATGTTACTCACCAACTTAAATTTGAATACACAAACTTCTACAACTTTTTTAGTCAACGAAATGTCCACAGACTACTCTCAGACCAAGGTTGCCGATTAGTCCGGAAAATTCTATCATTATTTAGTACACAAAACTATAGATCTGGCCAGCTCTCTCATATTCTGAAAAAGCAGAGGCAGATGGCGCTACTTATGTGGCCGTTTGCGCATGCGCAAAACTTGTAATTCCTGCTGTATCTGTTAACATATTTTATGTTTGTAACATTTTTATAGTTTATAACAAGTTCGTTTAACTACCCAATAAAAATGACATGAAAATGTACTTGTCACAGTTGTCACACTATTTGTACTATTAAAAAGAAAATAAATCATTATTAATTAAAAAGGTTGCATTTAATTATCCACAACAGAATTTAATAATAATTTACAACCTTTTGGTCGGAAAGTCGCAGCACACAATCCCAATCAAGTAAGACAGAAATGTGATACAAAGTCTGAAATAGAAATATTTGTGGGTTATGGCGAAATCGCAAAGAGATACAGAATATACATATGTACTATGTATTTACCTGAAAAAAATATCATCAATAAAGAAAGATATTAGAAAGATATTTTCAAATGAAAATAAATCAGATAGCTTAACTAACGGAAACGAAATTGATGAGGGGAAAATCATTTTTACAACAGAGATGCAACAAGAAAATGAAGCAAAACATTCAGAAGTTGAGGTGCAAAAACATGAAATAAGAATAAGAAGACCACATAGCTGGTTAAATAACTAATGACTAATGAATTTGTAAAGTGTTTATAGTTAGCAAGCGGAATTCCAAGACATGATAGAAAGAGAAGATAAAGAAAAATGGCGCGAAGCAATGCAGGAGGAAATGAAGACGTTAACGGGAAACAATACTTGGGCAGAGGTTGATGATTGTCCGGAACTTAAGGAAATTGTTAGTGGTAAATGGCTATCAAAAATAAAGATAAAACTTAGAAGGAATCAAGCAATATAAAGCTGGTTTAGTAGCAAGAGGTTTTGAACAGACTGATGCAGATTTCAATATATATACGATCCCGTAGCAAGATTAAACACGTTTAGAATTTTTATAGCAATACTAACAACATGAAATTGCCCATACATCAGTTGGATGTATGTGTATGAAGACATCAAAGAAACGGGATACATACATGAAATTGCCGGACGGTAATTATAAGGTAAATCGTTCAATTTACGGATTGTATGGATGTCACCCAAATATCGCAATGATGATATCGATAGCTATAGAAATGCGGATTTATTAGATTTAAGAAAATGATTTGTACTTATGCAGTAAATGCGAAAATAACAATTCATTCATCATGATAATTCCATTGAAGAAACAATAGTTAGAGGAACATGCTGCTGTAAATAATTGACGAGCACACCCTGTATAATCTGAACGCGTGAAGATACATTCATAAAATTTGCGGAGCATCAAGGTTTCCTATAGACGAGTATATGCAGCGAGTTTTGACTTTTACTATCGTTGCATTTTTTACTGGCCGGTTCCGATAGGTGGAACATGCCATCGCTATGAAAACCGCAAGGGGGGAGAAACCGTTTGTTCTTAATGTAGTGTGAAAGTTTAGTATGTAGTGGTATTCGCTGCATAATGGCGAATCGATCGCGCCACTTGAGCGAGTTTGAGGAAGGAATGATTGTAGGAATACACATGGCGGGTGTATCCTTCCGTGAAATCGCGCACCATTCGAGCGGTCGTTGTCAGCTGTGCAATTGGCATGGCGAGAATGGACTCTGGCTCTCCCGGCTAACGTTGAGCGCCTATGGAGACAAGTTGAGGTTAGCTATCTCTACCACTGCCATACAACGACTTATTGACTCCTTGCCTCGTTGTGTAGCGATGGTATGCATCCCTGGCGGGGGATACTCCGCCTATTGATGCATTCCCTCCCAGCGACGTTATGGCACTGTCCGCATGAAAGTAAGTTATACCAGTTTAGTACTACTTCTATACCAAATTTCATTGCGCTAAACCACACGTTCAAATATACAAGGTGTGCTCGTCAATTATTGCCTATAGTGTACTTAAAATTGGTGTTTCTTGGTTGTGCAAAAGATATCACGAAATTAACAAACGTAAATTTCGGATATTACGGCATGAATGAAATTGCAGTATGTACCAAGTTTTTTAAGGATTTTCCATGTTTTTTTTTCGTTTTACTTCTGTATATGTAATTTAGAATCTATACCTCCTTTTTTAACAAGAAAAAGTTATGGTGCGTGCTGTAAGCCCTATTTCGAGTGTATTGTGAATAATTTCCAACATATATGAATACGTATTTATACGTACTGGCTGAAGTAAAGTGAAATAAGTCTATTAACTGGTTTTCCGTATTTTATGACAACCATAATTTTAAATCCACTAGCTGGAAAATTTCACTTTTAAAAGTTTTAATTTCATTGTTGATTATCTTGAATTGCTTTCACACTGCTGTTCATAGTTGTAATATTAAGTATTCGAATATTACACGATCCGATAAATAAAAATTCTTATTGTATCATGTACCTAGTAACGAATAAGTACAAAAAAAACTGCTAATTGATTTTATCACAGCAGATATGAAGGCAAAATATAGTATTTTACTTTTTGCTTTTTATGAAAAGTAAAGGTAAATTACTGTAGGTGTCGTTCTCTTGCCATGTAAAAAATCAATTGGACTAAAAATAATAACTATAAATATGTATATATGTATAATAGTGTGAAGGGAAGTACCGGTAATACTGTAAACAGACCGATTACTTTATTTATTGTGTGTTTTTTCTATGTATAATATATATATATTATATACGTGTTCTCTAATGTTATTATTATATATAGATATGTATATACAGGTTGTTCTAAGTTAAATGCACACCACTGCTAACTTCGTTATTATTGGAGCTACGAAGTCGGTTAACTTAGCAAACTAGTACTATTTGTCCTGTTGATTACAATGGTAACAACAGAAAAATAATTGAATGTCAACTCTTTTAGATATTCAAGAAAATAATAATTTTTTAATGGAACGCCCTGTATATTTTACTGCAGTTTGATTAAAAATTTAATTGTGAACAAAAAAGTTTTAATACAACATTACAATTTACCAGCTCTATGGTTCTCAATACGTCAAGATTTAATTACCACTAATCTATACGTTCCGTATAGTTTTCTATTTATAAATTTTATTATAATGTAGGATTTCACCAGACGCATACTATCAATAAACTTCTCTATTCAGTATACAAAATAGTAGACAAAATGCGTCAATCCAAATTCAACGTGTATTTTGAATGCCGAAACAGAATTACTTTCTCTGTAAGTATCTAAAATACCATTGCCAGAAAGTGCCATTATAGCTTAACAGCAAATAATATAATTATAACGATAACTTTCTTAGCTGCTAAATAGCCCGCTTTCAAGGGAAAAGATCGCCCTATCGACGACACTACCTTCACTATTCGCTTTAATATCTCTAAAACTCAGAGATATTGAAAGAAGTTAAGATAAATGCTTAATTGTTTTAGTAGTACTAAAAGGTGGTGACAATAATTCCCCTGTCATAATTGTTGTTTACCGGCATTACTTCCACACCTCAAATTTATTTTATTTTGTTGTCATGACCTTTTAGTAGTAAAAAACAATTATATTAATTTTATTGATATCTCTAATAGTTTTGAAGATATTAAAGCACATAGCGAAGGGTATTGTCGTCGATAGTGTACGTTATCCTCCAAAAGCAGGCGATTTAGTAGCTAAGAAAGTTGCCGTTGTTCTTACCATATATCAGTCCACAAACACACCAAATTTCATTTAAGCACTTGCTTGTGTTTCCCCGTCAACACAAAAATATCAGCACTGTATACAAATCAGTAAAGCAATACCCTTAACAATACTGGAAAGTGCACTGCACTATACGACCAAAATTTAATTACAATAAAGATTTTTATAATTAACAAAGTTATATTGGGTATTATTTTTTGCACACCTGACTACATGTCTTATAGGGATTTTACTACAAAATATTTTTCAATTGCAAATTGTAAAGATTCGTTTTCCTATAAATGTGCGCCTGGATTTGTACTGGTTTTAGAAGAAAATGGTTTAACAGTAGTTGACATTTTTCTTACAGAAATGAAACTTGGCAATGCGATTTAGAAGATACCCTCCAAAATTATCAGTGACGATGAGTTGGGCGATTAACGTCTTTGTTCATTTATAACGCCAGTTCGAAAGCTTTTTCCTTCATTAATTTTTCAATCATTATCATTGCATGCCATTATATAAAATCTTATAAATTATTATATTATTCTACTATCTACATAAAACATAATTTCATTTGCCGGTTTTTTTTTATAAATTTGAGTAGGTATAAACAAACCACATCACGCAGAATGTCACTCTTGTAAATATTACCGGTTTTGTCATGTAAATTTTTAAGTTTTTGGTAAATCATTCAGAACACTACATAATGAGTAGACCAACATCGTATGAACTAACAATTGCTCCATATTTTGTGTTTCTCTGATTTATTGATTCCGGTGAGATACGTTTCTTCGTTCACAGGAAGCTGCAGTTATCATATAAATATCATAGAAATTATTATTATTCATGTTCAATATTCACGTGTGAATTTGAACCGACACATTCATTTTCATTAACTGATCTGTGGGATTGGTATTCTAAAGCTCGATTCACACACATCCGTCACGAGACAGTTACGTCTCTGTCAAAGATAGTACCGTGTACCGTCATAAAAATGTCTATGACTGTTCGGTCATGTCAGTTCATACACACTCGAATACTTCAGCATCAGTTAGTAATCATCATTGCTTGAAAAATGAGGAAGTTGGCAGACGAAGAATTAGCTGCAGTTGCTGTAATTTTAGACAAAGAGGAGGAGGAATAGAGAACATAGAAACGAAAATGGGTGCATGAGGCATGGAGAAAAAGAGTTTGTCACATTGTAGAAGGAATTAATTGCGGATGGCATAAAGTTTTATCAATATTTCAGAATGTCTGAGTGTTGTTTCAACATACTGTGGAGTAAACTCTCGATCTATTTACAAAAGCAAAATACTCATTGGAGGAAAGCAGTAACACCTAAGGAAAGGCTAGCAGCATCTAAACAAATACAGGCGATATCCGTCTGAGATTTTTAAAAAATATCGTCGGGAAGAATATAAAATTTCTCGTTCCGGCGACTGAAGAATGACTGACTGTTCGGTTTCGAATCGTAGCCGGTCGGGTGTAGACCATGCAATCTTTTTTAATGAAAGAATACTTTTTATGACTGAGACTGATTGAACTGTTCGGATTCGCTCCGTCTCGTATCGAATGTGTGTGAATCGAGCTTAAGTATGACGGCGAATCGCCGAAATTCGGAAGTGCACGATCTCTAATAAAGAGTGCGCTTTTTATTTGTAATAATATTTATGATAACAGACAAGGAACGTCACAACCAGTAAAATCAGCAATAGCTACATATGCAATACGAAATGCCCAAAAATGACTGTTCTCACAACCGAAGATATAGGATTTTTTTCTATGCCAAAGTGCCTGTCCCGTACGATGTTGCCATCTCATGAGTATGAACTTAACTGTTGAAGTGCATTGCAACTCAATGAGCTGTGATGACTTACACAACCTATTACCAACTATTACAGAAAATATTTGGCAATAATGCGTACCGCCATTATGACGTGTATTGATAAAGTTCCTCGTCTGTTATCGTAAACTAACTATACATAGCAACCTTGGCTGTGTACTTATGCAAGCCTGCCATTGTATATCTTGGTGATCTTACTTGTCAATTTTAATTTTTTTCTATTATGAAAAAAAGGAAATTCTTTTTGCTATAAGAAACAATGTCTGAAAGTAATGAAAGTATGTATTCATTACCACTAATATATATATTCATGTAGACAAACAAATATTTAAAAATTAAAATGGAACCTCCTTTTATATCTTATATTTAACTTACTGTTATTTATTAATTGCAAACAAGTTTAACCTAGCAAGTTTATTACAATGAATTATTATAGAAAAAATAAATAAAGGTAGCCTCCATTTTAAACCCAAAGCAAAATTGTAAAATATCACAAATTTGTTAGTAAGTAATTATGATATAAAAAATTAAAACCAAAAACTGATTTTTAGTGCTAGTATGAGAGATTTGTAACAAAATTAAAATTAAAACATAAGCAGTGTAAGGGTGGACTTTACCTATATAACTGGTAACCAGTGTGCGAAACTTGCGATGGTTGCCCTTAATCTCGGGCAAGTCCACTACATGAAGCATTGAAACACACACATAGAGTCAGAGAATACTACTAATAACCACTAAGGACATTAACTCATTTTCCAACATAAAAGGAACATTACATACATAAATCTTGTTTCACTTTGTAGTCGTTATGGAAATAGTAACAACCAATTTTACATATACAATAATCAATAAAGAAAATATAATAAATAAAATAAAATTGTACTAAAATGAATTGTAATAAATTTGTCGAAATCAGTTAGGACGATTACATTATAGTGCATCAGTTATTGTTTTTGTTTTGAAGCACTAAACTAATTTTTGCGACGGCTTATCCCCGTTTTAAACTTTCGTGGCAAATAATTTAAAAGTTCCATCAGCTGTGTTGTAGCTAACACGTTGTTTTCTACAGAGTTTCAAGCATAATTATTTTTGTCACCGTGATTATTTTTTCTTGGTCGGTGTTATTATCTAGACGTTGCTTTAGGAATAGTTAAGTAGAAAACATGAGAAACTTATACTCTGTTACTGTCTTCCAAACCGAAACTTAACAATATCCGGAACATTGGTATAAAAAATTCGTAATCATACGTAATTTTTTGGCCGCTTTATAGTAGTGTATATATGTATGTATATACAAATAAAAAATAAAACAAAATGAACCAGAGAAATAAACAAATAAAAGAAACGAAAACGGAATTTTTCACCGTATATAAAATGTGAGAAGTTCTTCGTAAGCAGATTTGCTTTATTATTTGCTCTCTAAACTGTCACAAAAATATTACCAATGTTTTTCAATCAGAACAATACTAATGCAACATTTATATTACTAGCAAAGTGAAACAAGTTCCTAACTGTGCAAATGCTACAAAATTAAATTATTGGACTGTTATAGATATATGGTGTTAACAAATTTCTTACGGGTTTCTACGAAGGCATTTTGACAACGATATACTTTTAATTAAAAACATAGTTATTCTTTAGAAACGAATTAGTTACAGTAGTTCCATTTTTTTTTCATTAAGTCGTAAGTAAATAATTACAAGATACAACAAAAAATTGTGTCTATTTTGTGTGTCAATTCTTTACAATGTAACACGAATTACACGATCATTTTATAAATAATTAATTATTCATTTTACTAATGGAAAAATCTAGTTTTTGAAATGCTGTTTAAAATACAGTACAAAAAGCTCTCAAAATTGTATAGTAATACTATTGTAACAAAGATGAAGTATGTTTACACCTTCTACGTAGTTGCTTATACTTATAAAACTAAACTGTAATAATGCAGCAATTGCATAACTGCGAAATAATTCAACCTCAGGGCATGTAACAACACTACCACACTTTCAATGATGAATTTAGTTATACTAAAGTTAAGTTGGTGATATCTTCTAAATATTTCACCGTTTTTACGTAATACTGCTATTTATTATGTTATTATATAATAACAGATTACACGATACGCCATTTAGTAAGTATTTTTCTTTTGTACTCTCCTAAACGTATACGGAGTTACATAACAAAATAATCCATAAAAAGAAAAAACGATAATGATTATTTTATTATATGATCTCTAATTCACTATCACCCACAGGACACTAAACACTTGCATAATTGCCAACGCGTTTCGATAGCAACGCTGTCATTATCAAGACGATAATAAAACATAAAAAAATACAAAACACCAATATATCATCGTAAAGTTCTTTTATTGCTATTTTATTATTATTTGCGATGGTAAGTAAACATTGCGAGCTTCGTTCCTTATGTATTATACGATCAGTAACACTCGGTCAAGATGTCGAAACGCACAAGTTGTACAAGGAAGTAAGGAAAAGTTTCACGTAAAATAACAAAAATTTTGACTATTGGAAAATCGACTGTTAAGGATATAATAAATAAATTCAAGACTACGGATACTCTAAAAGATAAATGCTGTCCTAGAAAAACAACTAATCATGTTGATAAAATGATTAAAAGAAAAGCCGTCGCAGCGAAAAAAAACGCTACAATCATCTCATGTGAATTACGCAAAGAAAATTTGGCTACGATTAGCCAAAGTATTGTATCACTGTAGTATTGTATAGAAACGGGGCTTTTTGGACGTGTTTGGGTTAAAAAACCGCTCATCAGTAAAAAAAAAGCGAGAAGACCAAATTCGAATTCACAAAAAAACACTGGAACTGGACTGTGGAAAATGGAAGAAAATGCCGTTTTCAGACGAAACTAAAATTAAGTTGTTTGGACATTATGGGAGAAGGTACGTTCGACAGCCAAAAAGGTACTAGAAATGATTTGCGATATCAAACACCAACTATTAAACAAGGTGAACGCAGCAGTATGCTCTGGGGTGCATCCTCATGGAAAGGCGTCGGTCGAAGCTTTAAAATTGAAGGTACTACGAATTCATTGTTTTCTTCTTCATATTACAATTAGTAAATACTTCAGTATTTAAATTTAATTTTTTATTTTATACATATACACGAGGCCAATCATATCTTTTTTTGCAGAAATTTAGTCTCGCTCTCCGCGCGCAGGTTGCTCGACGCGTGGGGAAGCGGTACGGAATAGGTGTGACCCAGGATACACAGATACAGGTATGCTCCTGTCAAAACCAAATATAATCAAACCCGCGCATGACGTCAGTGCCAAGCAAATTACATTTGAAATTTATTTCAAGTGTTGTTAAAACCGCTGGTTTTGTAGGCGGGATTTGTATTTAACAATTACTGCTTCGCACTGACCTATGAATAAGATGCGCGTCGGCATACCTGTATCCGTGTATCCTGGTATGGCCAGTTTAATTGGTCAGTACGTTTACTTATTTAATAATAGGGCTAGCATGAAACATGTAAATGACATTACTTCTGTTGGGGGAACAAAGAAGATATTGAGAGTAATATTGTTAGTAAAGTTAATGACAAATCCAATAAAACAGAATTGTTTGCGTCAATTGTTAAAGATAATTTAATGTCTAACTTTAAATTTCCTGAATATGATCCAGCAATTATATTTGATAGTATCGATAAAACCCAAAAAGATGAATATATAGTCGGTGTAGATGAACTTATTGGCCCAAACCACATAATCTTTGCATCCAGAATTGCAAATAACAGAATTTGCATATACTTCTCGCCAAAAAAAATTATCGATAAATTTATCGAAGAAAAGGTATAAAACTACAAGATAAATTTATCACTGCCCGACGTTTAGTTTCACGTACTAAGCGAGTAATTTTATCCAATGTATCACCGTGTATGCCTCATAAAGTTGTTGAAGAACATTTAAGACGGACGGGGCTAAACGTGGTTTCTGCTATCATGTTTGTTACTGCCGGGATTCATAACCCGGAGCAAACACATTTATAGTTTTCCCGACAGGCATATATTAATTTTGAACAAAACACTAAATTATTGATTATAGACTTCAACCAGTTTGCTTATAGAATCTTTTGGACTACTGATGAAATTAAATGCTTTGTCTGTACAAAGACTGGTCACTAAACAAAGAAATTCCCAACTTACACCGGTAGGCGCAACGTTATAACGATTGCGGATGTTCATCCACAACCTAATAGCGCATACAATAACGAAACAATTATTGAGAGTATGAATATTGCTGATAATAAGAGTCCGAACGAGATTACAACTACTCCGCTTGAAAAAACCTAATTCCTCAATGTAGTAGTCACGAGGATATTGTTACCTCAAAAAAAAAGACCTGGCCGAACTAGATAAAATGAGTGTAATTGGAGACGAATCAGGTAAATCCGCTAATGCCCACTATTATCTACTAAAAATGTGGTGCCTAAACTTATATAACTTTTAATATAATAGAATACACAATCTCTTAGTTCATCTTGTAGAATTAGAGCGCTTCCAAGTACTTCAGGATTGTAGTTCTTGATTATTAAATTATAACGAATTTAATTCAAAAGTGTTAATTCTTATGTTATATGTTTTGTGTAATAATATGTACTATTACTTCCTTTAAATTCTTAATCTCTTTAAAATTACTATAAGTGCAGTAATTGTTGAAACGAAAACGATTAAAACTTATTAAGAAAACTAATGGTATATGTGATATAATTGTATATCTTTAAGACATGTATAGTTTGTGTTGTTTCAATTAAAACATTAAGCGAATGCTAACAAATTGATATTAAAGTTTCTAATTTTATAATTTTGGTAGTTAAAATTTAAACAATAAAATGATGACTAATTTATCATATTTTTTCTTTTATTAATTTATCTACGTTCTACCTGTGGAAATTCAGTATCATCATATTTATTTCCAATATATTCACAATTCGCTTTGGTTTAAATTCTTTTAAATGCTCGCTATCCTTTGGCCTGCGGCTATACGGTTTATTACAGTTGCCCAGTTATGTTTACGTCTATAACGATTCAGAACAGAAAGCCCTACTACAGACGCGTTTATTACAGTGTAAGTCTTTACTTTTGCTCTCGATAGTACATCCGTATAATTAGCAAAGCAAAAATGCATCAGTATTTACACAAACTGTAAGCGTTGACTCAGATGCACATTTTGTTTGATTTTAAATATTATACCTTAAAATTAATTCTACGTAAATTGCGGTAATGAAGGCGCTACTAGGATCGATTCCTACTAAATACTTTTCCAGCACATGCGGAACAATACGATTCGTGGGCAAAAGAAGTTGGAATATTATACTACTATCAGACTGTCTATAACATTCAGTCCCACGTTGCGTAAAATGCAATTGTTTTTGATAATCAATACTAGATATTGGAATACATCCGAAGTGCAGGTTACAAATAGACCAACTTCCATTAGAAACATATACAAGTTGTTTAGAAGTTCCTAAATATGTGTAATTAATGCTAATGTAATTGGTGTTACATTGTATTTCCATTATTTAATTTATTATTGAACCCTTGCAGAAAGTAGACACAATGTGACAAACCACAGCGCTTTGGTAACATTTAATATAACAGTAACATTTATTCAAGAATGGGACATATCCATTGAGAAACAAATTCTACGGTATATATTAAGATCAAATTCATTTATCATATTACGTATAAAGAAATACTTACGTGAAGGAATTTTCTTAAATACTTTTTTCGCCATAAATTCTTGAAATCGTTGAGCATAGAAACTCGGTCTGTGAACTGAAACTGTATCCTAAAATAAAGAATCTTATTAATGTCGAGAAATCTAGTGGTAAAAAAGCAAAATTCTCTTCAAAAAAGAAATATGTATATATATATATACAACTGTAGGCGATTCTGCGTAAAAATAGTGAAGTTTTGTTGTAAATTGTATCAGAAGTATGATTTCTTGTATAATAGTAATAAATATAATCATTTGAAATAGTGGCCCTAGCACAAATATGAATTTCTCATATTTTTAAGAAATATTCACTCCTTCAAGAACCAGGTAGGGAATTTGATTCTGCAACATCAATATTAAGTAAATTTCATGTGTACATTACCTAATCTACTAACAATAAAACAAGTATATTCATTTCTAAAAATTCAGAAACACACTTTTACACTATTTACTCTATTTTTCATAAATAAACATATACAGTATGTCCACGGATCAAGTTCCAAAGAGGAAAAACTTTTTTATTTTGCATTTTACAAGAAAAATGTATTCTTGATAAAAGTTTTTGCATGTCTCGAAACGGCCAAGTCAGTTTTAACCTTTTCAAAATTTCTTTTAGTTTAAGATAAAAATCGAAAAATTGGTCGTTTTATTTGAAAATTTTTTAAAGTCCCAGAAATTAAGTTGCGTTGTCATGGTAATTATCGATATTTATTTATCTAATTAACTGTCAGTTAGAAAAATCAATCATAATAGTTAAAAATGTTGTCAAAAAACCAACGAATTTACCTAATTCAATGCTATGGCAAAGGTAATAAAGCGATCCGTCGAGTTGTCGAAGAATTTAATCAAAAGTTCCCGGATATTTACATCTCAAATAGAGGTGCACGAGCATTGGTCACAAAATTCCTATCCACTGGTTCCATACTGAATGTAAAGAAAAACAATATAGCACGCGATGAAGACGACTCCGCCACTCTTCTTGTAATGGATTCAGTACGGAACTATCCCAAACTTTCTTTGCGGCACAGATCAGTCCATCTGGGAATTAGTAAATCGGCCATTCAAGAGATTTTGAAACAAAGGAAGTTCCATCCCTACAAGCTCATTTTTAATCATGCATTAGAACCCGGAGATCCTGCGAAAGGTTTGTATTTTTGTCTGTGGATGGGCGCTCAAATCATGGATAATCAATACTTTTACCGAAATATTATTTTTTCTGCTGAGGCCACGTTTTCTACTAATGGTACTGTTGCATTGCAACATGTAAGATATTGGAGCGATTACAATTCGAATTTTCGCATCCCTCACAATCGACAATATTCGGCAAAAGTTAATGTGTGGTGTGCAATTTCTTGCCATGGTATCACTGGACCATATTTTTTTGATAATACTGTCAATCAGCATACGTACTTGGATATGCTGCAAAATTTTGTTGATGAACGTTTGGACGATCTACCGATTAATTACCTCGCAAGGGGTTATTTCCAACAAGATGGTTGTCCGGCTCATTATGCCAGGATTGTTGTTGAATGATTAAATCAGCAATTTGGACAAAATTGGATAGGTCGAAACGGTCCCGTGATATGGCCACCAAGGAGCCCTGATATAACAATGGCAGATTTTTATCTTTGGCGTCGTTTGAAGCAAATAGTTTATGCAAATAATCTTCCTCCGAACGTAGAAGATTTAAAGGAGAGGATTAGAGACGCTGTGACGTCTTTAACTCTCGAAGAAATTCGAAGAAGTTATAGAGAATTGCGCCGACGGCTAGTGTGCGTTGAAAAGAGCGGTGGATGGATTGAGTAAAATAGTTATTAGTTATATCATTTTTGTTTATGAGTTTATGAAATCAAAATCTACTGACTTGGCCGCTTCGAGACGTGGAAAAACTTTTATCAAGAATACATTTTTCTTGTAAAATGCAAAATAAAAAGTTTTTCCTCTTTGGACCTCGATCCGTGGACATACTGTATATTCCGACAAATCCATGTAGTTTCAACAAATGTTTTGTATCCTGCTGATTTAACAAATAGCAAAGACAGTAAATCAAGTTGGAATGCCATATACTAACAGAAATAAGAGAGCTGGAATCAACTGAAACTTAAGTATGTAGATGTTTCCTCAAATTTCTTAATGCCAATAACAGTTTTTCGGCATCCCTGTAGACAAAACTCAAGAGTTGTACTGGATAAATACAACTTCTTATGAACTGCTAAGCTGTGTCTAAAAATCCGTCATTTACAAGTTGTATAAAAATAGTATACCAATTTTTGAGGTAGAGTACTATATAGGTAATATTGTACCTGTTTTATAATGTCATTGAAATCGTAATGAAATAATGTCGCGGTCATTCTTTATACTCGACTATGTAAATTTAATTTCGCCGTGCTAGTAAGTCATTAATGTATGCATAATACATAATATTATACTACTACAAAAATGTGTGAATGTACACATACTTTACACATATTACGAACGTAATAACCGACAAGCCTCTACAAATATTCTCTCTACGATTTCAGAAAATTTACTGAAAATGGTTTTCTATGCAGAATTAACCATTGCGTATTATTTTCCAACAAGCTGCTGAGATTAGTATTATTTACACTATGGAGGCACATATTACTGGCGTTTCATTGACGGATATAAAGACATAAAACATGTGTCGTCAAACTATGCGATGCCAAATTAATTATTATATTGTAATATTATACTTACACCATCATGTATCATAGATTTCCACGTATGTTCTAATTTTTTCTTAAGCCTATAACTTTGCAGAATATCAATAATACCAATATAAAGCAACAAGCGTTCTCCTTTCGCGTTTCTAGCTGGAATACCACCGGGCCTACAAGAATGTATAATGAATATTTCAAACGTAGTTAAAAAAAAGTTTTATTAAACCTACGGAACATCATCTTCTTCGTCAATTGGTTCGGATTCCGCTTGTATACTTTCCATTGCAGTAGAATGATGCACTAGCCTTTGTTTGATTGAACGTGTACGATTTAATGATGCAGCTCCCATCCGATCATCTCTCTCTCTCGATCGTTCACTATTTATCATGGCATAAGATGGATCATTAGGATCGGCCTCGACGTCTTCTATCACATCATCCAAATTTGATTGAGATCGTTTTTCCTTGAGAAATACATGCATTAGTATTAACTGGTTGGATGGCTAACTGTAACAGTACTTATTTCACAAATTATAACAATAAATTTGAACCTTAATTCTTTTAAGAAGTATCACAGCAAAAATGTCATACATTAAGAATGTACTATTGTATCCTATATGTATAACTATGTGACAGTGACTGGTAACCCATACTTTTTCTAATTAAAATAACTACAACTTTGACATAACTATATAAAAGAACACATAGTTTTGCACTAGGCAGAAAGATTGCCTATTTGTTTTTAAGTAATTCTCTTTACTTACCGACTTTTCTCTTTGGGCTTGATCTAAATTATGTACACCGACAAGTAAACTGTAATCCATAATTTTGAAACTTTCCAATACTCGACAATCACGTTGAATCGTTTTAGTAAGAGCATTGTAAGTATCTGCTTCCAACAAAATTCCTTCTGGGTGATGTTCCATAAAATCTAGATCTTTATACGTTGGAGATCGTTTCTTCATTTCTCCTTTAGAAGCCTGCACAAATAAAATAGAAATTTACAAAATGCAGTTTATAGCTACGCGTATCATAATACCTTTCTCTTGTATGTGCTTCCTTTCAAATCATATTTTTGGTGTAAAACTACTACACTTGGTAATAAATTGTTCATAACGACTAACCTAACATTTTTACTATTACACTGATAACAATAAAGTCCGAAAAATTTTGGCAGCAACGTTCTTGGGTTTTGGTTTAAATTCATATAATAACCTAAAAGTACATAAATAATATATATTACAATCGAATACATCTTTGTGGTGGTAAATATTGTAGAATCACATACTTTCGTATACCACCAAATCCAACAATTATTTGAAAATTATCTATTTCAATATATTATCAAAACGGTATGCATTTATTAAAAGACGTAGCATCTAAACGATGTGACAGAATTTGTATAGGCAGTACACAACCGCTGAAAATCCCTAGCATGTATTAATTGAAAATCTGTATTGATAACGATAAGTTCTGGTTTTCTAGTGAACATATAGCTGTTATAGTTATTAAAGCGGAAAGGTGTGGCTGGGAGACCGAAGAAGATGGAGAAACTGGTCGTTCTTAGTGTAGTGTGAAGATCAAGTATGTAGTGGTATTCGCTGTATAATGGCGGATCGATCGCGCTAGTTAAGCGAGTTTGAGCGAGGAATGGTTGTGGGGATACACATGATGGGTGTCTCCTTCGCGTGCCGTCTCGAGCGGTCATTGTTGGCTGTGAAACGGGCGTAGCGAGAATGGACTGAGGTAGGACGTACGCGCCTTCAGCCGCGAGCGGACGGTCGGGCGCGGTCACAGCACGCGAGGATTGCGTCATTCTTTTCAGCGCCGTAACGTTGCATACGTCATCTTCAAGGTAACTTGGAGCCGTTTGCCAGTAAGAAGAGAAGGCGCACTCACTACGCGAACTGTAGAGGGACGTTCGGTACAGGATGGACTGTGAGCGCGCCGGGTGTTGCAACAGCCTCCACTGACTCCCGAACAGCACCGCACACGCTGCCAGTGGGTCAACGCAAGGTATCGGTGGGTAGCCGAGTGAAGGCACATTTTGTTTTCCGACGAATCAAGCTTCGAATTGGGCATAGGTGACGCGGAAATTTTGGTTCTTCGGCGACCTGGTGAGCGTCTACTCGACAGCGCGTTCAACCATACCATATCCACCACCAGCAGGGCATTGCTGTTACATATGGAGCACGGTCGCCGATACGTAGATGAGGTGCTACGGCCTGTTGTGCGTCCCTACGTTCGGTGGCGGCTACATCTTCTATACATACACGACAATGCTCGACCGCACGTCGCGTGTGTACTACAGGCCTTTGTGGAAAAGCACCGTATACAAATGCTTCGATAGACAGGTCGTTCTCCGAATCTGAATCTAATCAAACGTGTATAGGATATGATAGGTCGGGGACTTCAACGTTATCCGACTCTCCCAGCTAACGTTGAGCAGCTATGGAGGCGAGTTGAGGCAGCATGGCTTGCCATCCCTCTCACTACCATACGACGACTTATTGACTCCATACCTCGTCGTGTAGCGATGGAACGCGCCGCTCGCGGGGTATATTTCCACTGTTGTTATAACTCCTCCCAGCCGAGTTACGGCGCTCTCCGCATGAGGGTAAGTTATACTAGATTAGTACTACTTCTATACCAAATTTCATTGCGCTAGAACCGCCCGTTCAGATTATACAGGGTGTGCTCGGCAATTATTTTCAGCAGTGTACATTGGAAAATGCACGGTGAGGTGGCTGACATCTTTGTTATCCCAGACACCTTACTAAAGTATTACCATTGGAAAATCATTCACAAATATAATATTGGAACAAAATTGGCTTACTACTACGAAAAAATTGATAACTCTTTGCACTAACGCGCTGCCTAAGATACATGTCAATTGTCGATGACATACCACTAATTTCATGGAAAAATATTAAGTATACAGGGTGTAAAAAATTACACCGACAAACTTGGAAGGAAAATAGATAACTTTAAAACAACCAGTTTGTATTAATATTATTTTTCTCTACGACCGACGGCGACGTGTTGTTCCAATACTAGACGACAGAATAAGGATGTATAACCTCCGAAGGAAAAACAAACCATTTTTATAGGGAAACATAAACACTTTTCGACGCCAAATTGCGAAACGTACTCGTCGTCAATAAACTGAAAACTGCAAGTATTAACTTGCCCAGTTACATAGATATTAATTTACGATTTGTTCACATCCATAACAATAAGTAATATTATTTATACATATGTATATACACTCTCTTTCTAAAGTAATGTCTCCCCCAGCCAACGGGTTCATATCAATAACGCCTTCCAATGGACGTACTCTAACCGTCGGGCGACATCGGTTATAGCAATGCTGGGTAATCGAGGTCGCTCGACGGCTAGAGTACGTCCATTGGAAGACGTTTTCATAGGAACCCGTTAGCTGAGGGAGACATTACTTTAGAAAGAGAGTGTACATGTACTTGAGCTATTTTATAGCATGTTTAATATACATATATGGGCGAATTCTGCGTTACTTTGTGTATTTTTCCAGGAAATAAAAATTTAAAATTTTTTAATAAAATCCGGGGAGTGGGGGTTGTTTCTGGAAAACAAGAGCTATGACAGACAAACTATTGTCGCTGTCCTTTCGTACTCATAATCTGCCTTTACACCTCATACAACATACGAGCATTTGGATAAAAAAGAAAGGTTCACAATCCTAAGACAGTCCTTTTTGTTGAACAATGACTTGCACAAAAACATTGAACATACATTTATATGAACACTTGTTAACATGACGCAATTGGTCTTTATTTGTTGTTGATGTATGAGTATAGATGAAAGTTTGCTAGATTTGAAGCCAACAAAATTATGGAAAGTTCTTACAAATTACACGTAGCAAACAATCGTCAAGGTATTACTTTATCAAGATATCGTTATTTTAATGGTATTAGAAAGTTTCGTGAAGAAAACGAAAAATATCCAGTAGTATTCGATGCATTTTGTAAAAATGTAAAAAAGCTAATATCATGAAGATATGAATGGTACACTATTTCGGAGAATGAATGAAAATGCTGTTTGACCTTCACTTAAAGCAGATTCAGTAGTATTAGGGAAAAATGTTCCATGCCATTCAATCATACTTGGATCACTATTTCTATAAAAACAGCATAAAAAGTATAACTGAGTGTATAGCTGCTTTCAATCTAAGTGAGCCACCTATATTTCCAAAACAGTTGCTTCAGTTCCAGCTTACCGAATTATACTGTTCTGATCTACCTTAGTTTATGTCTCCTGCTTTACTTTCTAACGGTAGCATTTTATGAAGAGAAACAGAGCAATTAACACAAGTTACTCTAATTATGTGGTTTCTTCGGAAGTGGAACCTCGGCGAAGAAAGTCAGAAGACAATATTCGCCTCTACCGCTAGAAGTAAAATCCTACCTGCCATCTTAGACACACCTTTCATTGACAATGTTTTCCCCTCTAGTGTGGTAAACTTCTTTTACACACCCTTCACTCATAAAGTATCCACTTAGTAGTGAAACATCAAGTTTGTAGTTACCTTTTCTTTTATTTCGTGCTTTGTTTTGTTTCATTTTTTGTTTTCTACATACATATCTGCACTACTACGACGCAGTCAAACCCCAAAACCCTCGGTCAATGTTATTAGAATAGAATAGAATAAGTGGAGCTGTACACCCAAAGAAAGACGTAGTCAGACAGTTTCCATATAACATAGTATTGAAACTACCCAACTTATTCTTTCTTTGGGTGTACACAGGATATTGTATACAGGGTGGAAACCACTTACGGAATAAAATTGTTTGTGTCCTTATTTTAGAAAATTGTAAAAAACGCTGAGACACGTCAACTTATAAATTCAATTATACATACATTTAAATGTACAGGGTGATTCACACAAATCTAGCATAGTCTTATTTTTAATGAAACACCCTGTATATTTTTATATTTTTGAATGCTCCTTAACAATCTGATTTCAAAGAACTACATCATCTAGGGGATATTATTAATAATACAGGGTGAAACTTAAAATTATTTATGCATAATTCCCTTCAATACATTTATTACCTACATAAAATATCTTTGTAATCGAGTTTGATACCTACATTAAAATTAATGCTCAAAATGTTCTACCCTTTGTTGTTGGCAATAGCAGTCTCCTATAAAACTCGTCCCTAACTTTGTTTAAAATTTGAGGTGAAATATTACGTATTTCTATAGTTATCCTTTCTCTGAGGTCTTCAATGCTAGTTGGCTGGGTGACATACTTTGTTCTTGAGATGACCCCACAGAAAAAATCCAACGACATTTGTCCTACTATACTGAAGATAAATGTATTAAGGGAATTATACATAAATAATTTTAAGTTTCACCCTGTATTATTAATGATATACCCTATATGATGTAGTTCTTTGAAATCAGGTTGTTAAGGAGTTTTCGAAAATATAAAAATATACACGATGTTTTATTAAAAATAAACATCATGGACTATGTTACATTTGTGTGAATCACCCTGTACATTTAAATGTATGTATAATTGAATTTACAAGTTGACGTGTCCCGGCGTTTTTTATAATTTTCTAAATCAAGAACACAAACAATTTTATTCCATAAGTGGTTTCCACACTGTATAACACTTGTAAAGATGGACTAAGTAAGTATTTGAACTGAGTATGACACACATACATTTATCAAATCAATAGCAAATCACGCTGATGATATAAGCCATAGAAGATGGAATTGATATTATTTAAAAACTACAATTTGTAGGATAACACTTACAAGGAAGAAATAAGTTAAAGAATGAAAGTGATAATAAAAACTGTAGGATTTTTCTCATGCAAACTTGCGCAAACGGTTGCTGTGCCTCTAAAGCACTAACGCTGCTGCATAGTCCATTTGTCGTAACAGTTGGAGATTTGGCACAGATTTGTGAGTGATATTTCAAGCATCTCACAAGTTATACATTCATTTACGTAAGCTTCCATAATTTTGACTCAATTGTTAGTTAATTATGAACGTTTAAGAGCTCTACCTACCAGCTAACAATTTTTGTAAGAATTCTCCTTCTTTATGTTGAACAGTCTTTATAATAAATTCATCATCATTAGTTAAGTAAAATATAGAACCACTAGCACCAGGGTTCGATAATTCTCTCAAAGGGGAATTGCACATTGATATCTGTAAAAGAAATAAAACTGATCTCTTTAGAAGCTCAGTTGACTAAATAAAGTATAAAATGGCAACGAATGTCATTAATATTATTAATTGGATGGCCAAATAAGATAAAATTATTGCTGTTAAAAGTAACAACAATAATGTTGTGCTTAATACGAAATAGCGCGCAAATCCAAAGTATACAGCCTTCCTCATATGTACTCGCCATCTTCCATAGTTTTGATTATAAAAAGTACGTGTATAAAGCCTGTTTGACACGACGTTAAATTTACGCAAAAATTACGAATAAATGATTTAACACTTTGCAAACAGAAAATTATGTGAAAAAATTGGCTACTAAATCTTTTCGTAAATTATTTAGAACCTGTCCTAAACGTATCAGTAAATCTGCGCGATAAAACTGTGCACATTGTTCGATTGATGAAGATATCAACAGATACAAACAAAACCTCCAATATCTAATAATGTCGTGGTCAAAGGATCAAGTATTACAATCAATTACAATGTAAGTTGTAGTATTAGTTTTAAATTGAAATATCCTCAAAGTCTACTAAATACGTCAAATTTTAGTTTGATTACATCAAGATGTAAACACCAACTACTCCTTAATACGCATGTGCAAGTAAAAATTGTGTTAGCGTTTTCCTTTGGGAGAACTAGTTCTGCACTTAGCACTAACCTGGTGCCGCGTCATTTGAAGACATTACTGATTCTGCACTCGTTCCGTGTTCTATAAAACCCGCGTTATGTTCAAAATTTCAAATGAATGTTATGTTGGTATCACGATTGCTGATCGTAGCAAATCGTTCATTATTTAGATATTATAACACATAAAGCTCCAGCTTTAATAACCTCTTCTTCTGTAAAATTATGTACAACATCCTCTAAATACGCCTCTATTTTGAGCTTTATCCGATTTTCATAATTTAGCTCATTTGAAGTTGATGAAGAAGCATTTAATAATGCTATTACTTGTTCATCTTCACTCGAACTAGAGTCTAGTATTTTCATAATATTTTCGACCATAACGACAAAATATTGATTATGTACTCGTATATATTATATGGTATAAATTCTAAAGTATAATAAACATAAATGTAATATGTACACGTAATAACTTCACGTTGCACTAGCAGTGGACCCGTAAATTTCGAGAGGTCCAGTTTTTGCACTCAAGGTCAAATATAGTGACGTAGACGCATCGTCACTCCGACGTAAAACTTCACTATTTTCCCGATGGAAAACCTACAATTCTTGCACGGAACTAGTGCTTGGCCGATAGGAACAGTCAGCACTGACCCAGTGCATTTTTAGTGCGCACTAAATTGCCTAAAGGAAAACGCTAAAAAATTTGGTGTATGTTGCAAACAGAAAGTCATAAATTGTTTTGTAAATTTGTTAGAAAATTTATTCGTAAATTTTCTCGTAAATTTTTGCGTAAATTTAACGTCGTGTCAAACAGGCTTAAGAAAAGAAATTTTTTTAAAGATTTTTTTGTTATAAGTACATATAAATACAGTGTGCGGAAAAACAACTTTTAAAAAATTGTAGGATGATGGAGGGAAGCAAAATAGACCTTTTAAGCTTATAAACGCCAGGTCAAAAATGTATCATTTCTCTACTAATATAAGAATTCTTTTAAAGTTACAGAAATTCCTTCCGCTTTAGTACCAAAAAACAGTTCTGTAGAAGATTGGCGCGTAATACAATCGTTCAGTAAAAATAAATAAACGTGTAAATAATTATTAGTTAGTGGAAATAAGTAGTGTGAGAAAGTAATTCTATTAGTGTAGTGCGTAACGCCTGCAACGGCCATCGGCTAACCGCAATGGGGTACACCGCTGCAACGGACCGCATGTTTAATTTACTTTGAAATAATATAATTCAAACGCGCTGGCTTCCGGCCAACCGGCAAACGCTCTAGTTGGCTCGAGTCTTCGGCCAACCTCACCGTGTGACTATTCCGGCCAGACGCATCCTCTCAACGCGCTGTACGGCAAGCACCTAGCTTCCGCGCGAGTCCCCAGTGAGAGGCGTATCCATTTTTGTTTTTTAATTTTTACGAAGATGTTGTCCACGATACTATAAATAAATAACATATAATAAATAGCAACTTGTTCGACGTCCATACTGTGCAATACTTCTAGAAACACTAACCATTGCGGTTAACTGCAATACAACCGCAACGATGCGGCTGGCCGCATGACTTACGGTTAACCGCAACGGATCACCGCATTGCGGTTAGCCGCTAGTGCGTTGTAGGCGTAGTACTCATAATAATATTCGTAAACGACAGATACGTACGCAACGTACAGAGGGTGGCGAATACATCATAAACAGTGCAGTAAATAGCATGCCATTAAATTAACCTTTTTAAACTAGGCCGCGATTTGAAATCTAATAATAAATATTATAGTTATCATAAACTATAATAAATAATAAAACTCATAGATTCAATTGCCAACATCTACTTAAAAATGATCATATTTTTCAATTAAGGCATGTTGCAAATGAAACTTCAATTGAAAGTATGGGTATTCACAGAAAGGGATACTTACGAGAAAATCATCAGGCTGAATACCAAACAGGTCACGAAAATATCTAAATGCAATCGGAGCATAATTTTTAAACTTAAACTCGGAATAATGATGCGCAGGAGTATGATTAGAACCTTCACTAGGAAAATTGGTAGTTTCGACGGTCATAAAGTCTTGCATAAGAAGATCTCTTTCAGGCTTAGAGGCTAAACCGCCAACAGCATGTTGTATACCTGAAAACAATAATTATAAAAAATAGCTATTTTCACATTCACAACACTATACCTATATACATAAAATCGTAGTAAGTTCTTAAAGGAATCGCAGATAATTGTTTTATATTTTTACCATGTACATTTTGCGGTCTATACTACTATTAATTGAATCAGAATGATTTCTAAAATTTGCACTGATAAAATTAGAAATTTAGAAACCAACCTTACTAAACAGCCCGTCTAGTAACAGTAAATAAACAAAGGAAATATTCAAATTTGTGAAATTATGTTTGATTTTATAATGTCAACTACCTAGAAGAAAACAATTCATGCAGCGGTCAAATACCAAATCAAAGATATAC
>ML219523.1:56624-70846 GCA_004785975.1 Popillia japonica
AGACAGGAGAGGGCGGAAAAAAGAAATAACTTGATTCTGAGAGGAGCAGATTTAAATCTAGATCAGGATGGGGAGCAGGAATTACGGACAGCAGTCGCAGGTTTAATAAGGAAAGAGTTGAACGGTGACGCACACATAGAAAGGGCATATAAGATAGGAAAGAGCCAAGTTGTTGTTAAAAACACTTTTGAAAATAAGCTTCAAATATTAAGAGCGAAACCTAAATTATTGGGAAAAAACATATATATGGATAGTGATCTTACAAGAGACGAACAGGCAATTCAGAAAAAGATCAGGAGAACAGCACGATTGGAGCAAGAAAAAGGGCACAAAACTAAAATTGCATTCCAAAAATTAATGATTGACAGTGTATGTATATGTAAATGGAATTATCAGGCTAAATCGTTGAAGAGCACTATGACAAAAAACTAACCAATACGCTACTCGAGTATGGAAAGACGATAACCCTGGCAATGAACAAGGACCGGAATAAGATGCAGCAAGCAGAAGGCAGGGCCCACCAAATGACCGCTAAAACAAAAGAAACATGTAAAACTCTTACGGCTTGTTTTTGGAACATAAATGGAATTCGAGGACTATAATTTAGATACTGAACAGATTAAATTTTTGAGCGAGATGGAAATAATCTGTTTATCAGAGACATGGTTACTAGATGACAAATTGACACCCCCGACATTTTTTTTCGAATTATAATGTTATTCTATCAACTGCTAACAGAGAAAAAAGTTGATCAAAACCTGGCGGAGGACTGGCCGTGCTATATAAATCAGGCGATTTTAATGCGAGGTCGGCCAGCTCAATCAGTTAGGGAAAGAGATGACAGGTAACTGCTATCTAACAAGCGTGCGAAACTCAAGAGATTATGTAACAAATAACAGAGGAAAAAATCTACTAGACGGAATGCAGGATAATGGGATTCTCCTCGCTAATGGTAGAGCGCCAAGCGATTTGCTAGCAGATTACACATATGCTTCTAAAACAGGCAGCAGCGTCATTGACTTGGTATTTGTAAATAACCAGAGCAGTCTTAGGGACCTGTCGGTTCACTTCCTGCACTCCTCCCCCCACCTTCCGGTAACTGTCGAAATGGCTATTGATATAGTATACACAAACCAGAAAGACAAAAAAGAGATGGTTACTCAGTACATATTTCGATGGGACGAAGTAAAGAGAGAAAACTACACGCGTGTGCTAACAGAATCAGAAAAAATATATTACCCCAACAAAAATATTAATAACTTAAGTGCTAATCTCATGTCGGCATTAAAGGAAGCCTCATTATCATGCAGTTTGGCCCACTCTAGCTCTCATCTCTGCAAGGATGTAAAAAAGTGCATCGGAGAAGAATGGTACGATCGGGAGTGCAGTATGAAAAAGCGCTGTCTGCGAAGTTCACTAAGACGTTACAAAGTCAGTAGAACACAGGAAAGCTTGGATGAGTATCTAACAACCAAAGGAGAATTTCGACGTTACTTGCGGGAAAGGAGACGTGCTTTCTACCTCGAATTATACGAAAACCTAGCTCGAGTGAAAAGCTGAAAGTTGTTTTGGCAAACAATTCAACGCTTCTCTGGAGGAGGGGAACGGAAGCGTAATATAACACCTAGCGAATGGTATGTCTTTCTGTCAGAAATATATGGAACAAGGATCTCGACAGACACAATTTATATATCAGTACTACACCCAGATTTGGACAATGACATGCCATGGAGGAACTATTGTACAGCCTAAGTAAATTTAAAGAAGGAAAGGTTTCAGGCCTTCATGGAATACCTAACGAATATTATAAAAGTCTGCCGCCATCATGGACTCATTATTTATTAGACTTATTTAATAAGGTATTAATATCCGAAGAACTACCTATACTACTATACTATAACAAAAATTTTGTCTTCGATTTTGTACAGAAGATTGGTGTGAAACGCACGACATTTTACCCGAAGAACAATCGGGTTTCAGGCAAGGTACGGGCTGCTTGGATAATTTATTTGTTTTGAATGCTACTGTCAGTATTAATATATAACACAATCGTCCTACCTGTACGGTATTTTTGTTGACTTCAAAAGAGCTTTTGATTCGGTAAGCCATAATAAATTGTGGAATAAGTTATACGAACCCGGAGTTAAAGCAAAATTTATTAAAAGTCTAAAAAAAAAGTACGATAATGAGTGTATAAAACTGATGACAGACTCAGCTGATATTCAATGTGTCCCACTGTCGGAGGGTTTAATGCAGAGGGACTGCCTTTCGCCGCTACTTTTCTCTATATTTATATCAGATATAATAGAATATTTCATCAAAAGAGACGCTCAGGGTGTAAAGATAACCATTACTGCTAATGTATGCCGATGATTTGGCGATCTTCGCCAACTCACCACAGACGGAAATAAAAAAATGAACATACTGAGGAGCTACGGCGAAAGAAAACGGACAGTCTGTAAATATTGAGAATACGAAGGCTATTACTTTTCATACAGGAAGGCAAAAACGCAGAACAAGACGATTGTATTACGACGGAATTCAAATAGAATACGTTAAGAAATACGTCTATCTTGGAGTCCCTTTTTCCTCTGGAGGCATCTTTCAAGAAGGTAGCAATTACTTTATGCAGAAGGCATCGCGTGCGTCAGCCAAGGTAAGGGATTTACTTATTAAGTCAAAATCAGACTCCTTTGAAACAAAGAGAAGGCTGTTTGAAAGTATGACATGTGCAACACTACTTTATGGTTGTGAATTGTGGTCGTTGAGATACATAGAGAAGTTGAAAAAAGTTCAGGTTGCTTCCTTCAAAAGATTATTTCACTGGCCAATTAAGTTACCTAACTATGTACATAGTACGACTAGAAACTGGACAGCCACACTTGAAAGTTGCAATAATGAAAAGAGTCTGCAGCTGGTGGGAAAAGGTTTTAAATATGCCAAACCATCAACTATGTAAACAGTGCTACGAGGCGCTTATATCTTTAGACCAATCTCTGACCAATGTGAGAGCACTTAGCTGGATAAGCGCGTTGCGGGATGTGCTGGCGGAGATTGGCAAAACCGAAATATGGAGTTTGAGACCGACACCGTTGTATTTCGCAGTAAAAAAAGGACATGCTTGATAAAATAACAAATAATGAACTGAGCAAGGATATTAACTCTGTGCTTATATCAAAGTCCTCACGTTTATATAGGAAAATTAGAGCTCTTAGCCGACCAGAGGAATATATACGATATCGAACGTCATTGGAAAGATAAGAGTAATCAGCCGAACAAGAGTCACCAACGGATCCACTGCTAGATGCTACTTAGATGGGAATAGATACATAATAGACTTCAATAGTGTACGTACAATATGTAATACAAGGAAAATGGAAACAGCAGCATTTTATGCTTGAGTGTCCAGTATACGAATCTATAAGGGAAAAGTACATAAAAAAGAACAGTACTACAACTATAACACTGGAACCAATACTCACTATTGAGAATAAAAACCAATTAAATGATTTGTTTTATTATATCGTGGAAACACTCCGCCTAAGGTCATTCATGATGAACGAATAAAGATCGCAGAACTATTGGGAGTCTTACAGTGTTGCTTAGTTGCTGTTTTTTTTGGTGTCTTGTATTGATCAATCTCTATTACAGTACATGAAAGTGATTACATGTTGGACAACCTTGTACAAATTATATTCTGTTACTGTGATCTCTCTTCTGTAAAAACAATTGTTAAGACAGAACGCTCATAAACCACTGCGCATCCAAATTTTGATGTACACACTGGGAGTCGCCATTTTTAACCTTCAGACTACCAACATACTTAAAATTTAAGGTTGTAAACCCATAGATGAAATATTCCCTACAAAATAATCAGAGAGATAAGAGTAGGAAGGATGCGCATAAACCACAGCGCAGCTAAATTTTGATTTAGTTTGTGTTACCTAGGTTACGCATATATAACTTTTTTCGGCTTGTTTTTGAATTTACGAAAAAGAATTTATTATTCTTGAGGTTACATTTACATTTTCAGTTATTAATTTGAATTTGTTTAACATCCCGTCTACTGTAAGAGCGTGTAAGAACGTAAGTGTTTTAGAGAGGATTTACATTTTCAGTTATTAATTTGAATTTGTTTAACATCTCGTCTACTGTAAGAGCGTGTAAGAACGTAAGTGTTTTAGAGAGGATTTTCTTGACGTTTTCTTGCGGGAAGGTTATTGCAAGAGTGGTTTAAAAGTAGTAGAATATCGTATGCCTAATATTTATAATACTCAAATTGATAATTTTTAAGTCTAAAGCAAATATTTTGATAGTTTTTAGGGAAATTAAATATAATACATTTGAATTATATGTATTATTCTAATAATTTGAATCAATAGCTATGCTTGTTCAATTGAAAATTACTTAATTGAATAAAACCATGGGTTAGAACAAACTATTCATACCATTATTCTGTAGGGAATGCTAAGTCTACGGGTTTGCAACATTGAATTCCAAGTAAGTTGGTAGTATGAAGGGTAAAAATGGCGACTTTCAAAATTAGACATTCGCGCATGTTATACGAGCATTCTCCTTACTCTATATCTCTGCTCTCGCCCCGTTAGGGCTGCCACTATGGCTGGGCGAAGTACCGATACATCGTCCAGTACTCGATACCATTCCGGGTATCGATCCTCCGATACCTTGGATAATGTTGGTATCGATACTTACGATACCTAAGTATCGATCCCTACGATACCGGGATAAATAATTATGTAGCAAATATACATTATATGCAATAGCTGAACAATAGTACATTTTCTTAAAGGTTAATGTAAATTAACGTTGACCAGTTAAGGCAAGAAAACTAGCTAGGTATAATATATGTATGTACTTCTTTGAAGTTCGTGGAACTTGTAACAAATCATTTACCAAATTGTATAAAAATTCCACTGAAATTTCAATATGAGTACCTCCAAATTTAATAGCTGTATATTAGAATATACATTTGTGTGTATTTTATAACAATTCCCTTTTTTTGTCCGTGGAAATCCTTTATGGACATCATGCACTTAGGTCTATAGCACATGATAGTGTAGGACTCCCAGTCGGTGTTTCCAATAACGGGTGTGCCCACTAGGGCTGGGCGAAGTATCGATTCATCGTCCAGTACTCGATACCATTCCGGGTATCGATCCTCCGATACCTTGGATAACGTTGATATCGATACCTAAGTATCAATACCTACGATACCTAAGTATCGATACGTACGATAGCTAGGTATCGATTCCAAAGTATCGATACCGCGGACGGAACCGATACATCGGTAAGTATCGATACCTCGATTGGTATCGATACCCGATATCGAAAATGCCGGTATCGCCCA
Organism: Popillia japonica; assembly: GCA_004785975.1. NCBI lineage: Eukaryota > Metazoa > Arthropoda > Insecta > Coleoptera > Scarabaeidae > Popillia > Popillia japonica. Next base: position 61,993 of record ML219523.1, read on the forward strand.
GCCCTAGCTGCCACACATTTACTACTTTTGGATCCGATTGTCGGATCAGGGCATCTGACGCTCAGACACTTATAAGTTTATACGATCATATCGCACACCTACGATCAGATATCGGATCGGACATCCGGCTCGGATGCAAGAGCATCGTGCGTCCTACCAATCGGAACTATTACAAGTTTTTTTTCCGCTGTGAAAGTAAAAAAGCAATTGCCAATAACTCTTCATCGTCCATTTTCTATGCGATGTCTAAGAACATACCCACTGCATTGCAACGACAAATTGTTTTCTTTTAAAATTTTATGAATTAACAACTTACACCTTCTGCATTATTTCATAAAACGAATAAGTACACTAAACAAATTTTCAAAATGTTGACCCATAGCGTTAACACAGTGTTGCAGTCGTAGTTCAAACAATCGATTAATATTTCTATGTCAATAATCCGAAAAGTTTCTCTTAATCTTTGAATTGTTATTGTTCCCGGTACTTAATACACCCATCGTTTTGTACTCCCACAAAAAAAAATCAATTTTGGTCAGTTCAGGAATCGAGCTGTTCATACTACTGGCCCTCCTCTGCCAACCCACCTCTTGAGAAAATATTGTAGTGGAGAATAATAAACTGGTATATTTGTAACTACCGGGCATCGTCATCTTCTAATTTAAATAAGGATTATTTAGACCAGAAAACTGCTGCATTAGGTACTTGTTGTTGGCTGATGTAAAATGTATTAAGACAATATACGGAATTATCATAAAGTAAGGCGATTTTTTTTTAATTATTATAACAAATTAAGTCAATAACAAAAAATAAACGAAAACTAATCGCTGGGTTTTACTATGCCCAAAACCAGTTACGATAATTACTCAGTATGACTTTCATTTTGTTGTTGTAAGATTATCAAAATGTCCTCCAAATTATACACAGCATTCCGTAACACTTCTTGTTGCATTGCACCAATTTGGTCCGTAATATTGTCTTTTTATTCTTGTAACGTTTTTGGTCTTCTTCTAAACACTAAACTTTTTAAATAATTCCACAGTCAGTAATCCGCCGGGTTAAGATCAGATGATCTTCGTGGCCATGAATTTGCGAAATGTCTGCTTAACATACGATTTTGAAAAACGGTTGTTAACAATTCTTTGACTGGTCGGAAAATGTGCGAGTTCTCCATCCAGCATCAAAATGATGTTTTTAATTCCATAGTGGTCGCTTTGTAGCTGTGGAATAACATAACCTATTAACATTTGCAACTATCGTTCGCCGTTTACAGTTGCAGATATGGGTTCTCAATCAAAATACCTGTAAAACCGCGTCAAACGGTTACTTTCTTGTAATGAACACCATCTTGAGCGATTTCTTGTGGATTTCCTGCAGACCAGATTCTACAGTTTTGAGTATTAACGCCACTATTCAGAGTAAAATACGCCTCATCTGTTCGTAAAATACGGGATAACCATTCGGGTTCAATTTCCATCGAACCCATTACTCACAAAGAAAAATCGTACCTAGTAGCCAAAGCTGCCTCCTTAATTCAAACACCATTTTCAGTTTATATGGATACATTTTTGGAATTGTGCGTAAAGTTTTTCAAACCGTCGCATCCGGCACTTGCAGTACCTGAAACTTAGTCATCATTAACTCTGGGTCTTCCTGATCGTGGTACGTTAGTTATAAACCCTGTTCTTTCAAGTTTTTGTATCAGATTACGGTATGGTTTCATTTGACAGGACCCTGCTCTCAAATTTTCGTAGTCCAGCGGTATTTCCCATAGATATAGGAAAATCGCATTCCTTAAGCAATTAGATTTCGTTTATTTTTTTGTTATTAACTTAATTAGTTAAAAAGTTATGATATTTTAAAATATATATTTTAAAATATCGTAAAGTAAAGGGATATCCCTTTACTTTACGATAAAATGGTATATGTATCGGAATTTGAAATTTAAATTATATATAAAAATCACATTTTGCATTTCACTAAAAGTAAACAAATATACTCTTTTTTACACGTCCGTATTTTGTTCTAACTCTCATCTGTCTACTAAAAGCAATGTCTGTAGTATGTAACAAGTTTGCGGTTTATTTTTCCACTCTTGTGAGTCATAAATTAAACCAACGTAAAACAATATAAATTATAATGCAAACAAATAACAAACGAATGAACATTATACTATTCGTTCTACATAATTGATTAGGATATCAGGAATTGTTATATTCCTTGTTAACAATGTACTATGGTTTTCCATTTCCTGTCGGATATTATTTCATTACTTGCATAACACACTTTCATGATATAAAATTTGTTTGGATTGTCAGATCTAAATTAAGCAAATAGATCTTATTTAACTCCAATAGTTTAGCATTTTTTTTAACAGTACGCCAGTTGTGTAGGTACATACATATTTAATTGATAGTCCGTTAACAAGCAAATCAATGCTATTTACAGGACAACTCCACTAAGTACTTACATCCAATTAACTTTTTCTAGTATTGTAAATCACAAATATCACAGAAGATAGATAACATTTTCATCAATACGTTTTTTTTTTGTTTGGTTCATATATTAACAAAAGGATGAATGAAATACTATGAAAACCACGGCTTCATTAGCTTTGTTCACGGAAACAATCTTTGGCACTTCTCAGGCATATCAACATGCTCTGAGCATATCAGCGATTTCTTGTTCCGCGAACGATTATTAGACTATATCAACTATATCAATATTCCGCGGAATTCGGACTTCAGGCGTTAGAGGGCGCGGATCACGAAGCAATTGCAGCAAGGTCAAATACAAAACTGACACATATATCAAATATAAACCAAACTACCAACAACGCAAAACAACGTAACTAAGTTATAATTAATAAATAGTCATTATTCTAGTAATTATTATCGGCTTATTAGTGCTATTGGGAAAGTTGAACGATCTTGAAACGTATTACGCATGTCACGGACATAATACTCTTGGTCTTGTGCCCCTGCATATCGGACCTATACTAGATAACTTCAGGAAAGATATAAACCAATTCAAACAGCACACGTATGTAAGTTCAATAATCTGAAAATCGGTAGTATTACGCCTTTCTAAATGGATATGCACTACCGTTGATATTAATTCGATCACGAAATACATATAATTTCATAAATCATGTATTTGTGACATACAAAACCAAAAACAAAAGCAATGTATGCAGTAATAATAACCAATTGTCTGGTCTCCTCTCACAGGAAGCACAGCTTGAACAATTCTGGGTATCTAACTTACTAGCTTTTCTAAAACTACGTAAGGGACATTGGTCCAATGTTCTCTCCTGACATTCCAAAGACTTGTTGCAGGGATAGGACAGGTTTTGCGGATTCTTCTATCCAATTCATCCCAAAACAGTTCAATGTGATTAATATCTAGACATACTGGTGGCCATACCATTAACTGCAAGGTATTTCTTTACTGTAGATCATTTAACTAGTTTCTGCATATTCTGCTGTGTGTTTTGGATCATTATCATGCTTATGCACGAAATTGTGATATATTAAGCTTTCGCCCAACGTGACTGCATTTTCCTGTAATATTTGCAGAAGGAATCTTTTCTCATAGTGCCCTGCATTAGCAATCTCGACAAAAAGTTCGCATTGAGTAACACAACATATTTACAGGCAGTCCAAAAAGAAAGTCCATTAAAGATTGCACAGTTTTTCGCTTGAATTGCAACATCAAGTAATTCATGTCAAATCAAACTTGTCTAGCAACACTGTGAAATCTTCTTGAATGAGTTTTTTGTATACAGTTTTCTAGTGCAGTGGTGCAATCCTTAGCGTATGTATGTATAACTTCACTAATTTGAAAATGCTGATGGTATGCATTTATGTACACTTTCCGTCAGTATTAATGTCGTTGTCTATAGCGCAGTGTTTATCAAAACTGCTCACCATTTGACCAAGTACGTCTTCGGCTGGCATCGGTTTCTGTAGACAGATTTATTGGGGTATTAGTATTTAAAACACCGGACACCGGTGTGAATCAGGTACGAGAATTGAAATTATGTCTTGAAAATGTATATACCGATATAAATATATAAAAGGTTATCATAGGTTACTTTAATTTGCAGATGTCATTTTAAAATACTCTTAATACACAAAATTTAAATGCAACGGTGGAAAGCATCGTTTTTATTGCTTAGTATATTATATATAAAGAAGCATTAACAATAAACACGGTCATTTGTTAGAAAACTGCTACACACTAAATTAGAAAGACTATAACACTGAAAGGACTGAAAGGATTACGAAATTTATTACATTTACAATTAGACACTACCATGTAGATAAGCAAGTAAGCCTGTCCCTTTAAATAAATAATATAATAAAACCGAATATTGTTATTATGTTCTTACCAAAAACAATTTTATTGCAATGGTAACTAGTTATTGGTAAACGATTTTAAAATCGCCATCTAAACATTAATGGTATTAGTAAACTATCTCAATATTATTTTTTTTTGAAGCTATACAGGGTTGCCCACTTGGCCTTTGTTCGTAAACAGTACGTTTACTATTGATTTTAAGGGAAAATGTTAAGATGCATTTTTATTCGAATGTTTGCCGTTTACAATGTAAAAATATTTCGAGTTCCCTGAGGAGCTCGATTTCGTCTGTACAGGACCGGACTCAGTTTTTTTAAATGGAACACCCTATATATTTTTATAGTTTTGATATGTATATCGAATTTTAAGTCAATGTTGTTAAAATTTTTATCTGCAAAAGTCAACTCGTTTAGGAGAAAAAACAAGTTTTTTAAAAATTCCTACCGAAATTACTGTTCATTCAAAAAATCGTATCTATTCAATCGTTGACTAAATATTGACGAAATTCGAGATTATCATAGCTTAGAAAGTGGTATAACTTTTGGTATGTTGATTTTTAACGAAACTTTTTGTAAAAGGACTTTATTGATATTCCTTTGGCAACCACAGAAAAAGTGGAAAAAATGATTTTTTTTTAATGGAACCACCTGTATATTTTATCAGGAATGAATTCCTTTAAAAATTTACTATGATTTTTGTTAAACATGTCCTATATCCAAAGGCAATAGTTTCTAAGATAATTACCATTAATAACATGTTACTCAGAAAGTTCGTTGTTCTTTTGAATCATAGGTGCCGTGAAAATAATAGTTGCAATGCGAAAACAACATATTATACATATGTCAGTTTAATTATAATTAATATGACAAATTATGCTATCCGATTTGCACTAAGAGCCCAAAATATAACCGAAAATGTCACGTTTTCCAAATAATGAATTAGTCGATATGGTTTTCATTCTTGGTGAATGCCTAAGGAATCCGTTGTTGGCTACGCGTGTCTACAAAGAGAAGTATCCCGATCGACGCCATTCAGACGTATCGGGATTTGAGAATCTTTTTTAAAGATTCGTGTCATCTAGCGGAAATGGGGCATGTTCGAAACCTAGACGTGACAAATTAGTTCTAAGTGAGAACAATAAAGCAATAATAATGGCAGCCTTAGTTGAAGACACAAGAAGAAGTGCTAAGCAAATTGAGGACATTGCAGAAGTTAGCAGGACATCAGTTTGGCGTACCTTTAAAAACGAAAAATGTCACCCATATCGGTTTCAAAAGCACCACAAACATATTGGAGATGATCTTCTAGGTCGTTCAGATTTTAGTCGTTGGGCCAATACAAAATTGGACAGAGACTTTTTTAATTTTATTTTATTTACGGCGAATCAACGTTCCATAATGACGGGTTTATGAACAGGCACAATTACCACCATTATTCCGATATAAACCCACATCTATCAAGAGAAGTTCACCGTCAGCATTGGTGGTCGCTAAATACGTGGGGTGGAATTCTTGGTCAATACGTCGTGGGGCCCTTTTTTTCGATGGACACTTAAACTGCCAAACTTATTTACATTTTTGCGGCAAGAATTGGCTATTTTACTAGAAGATATTCAATTGACAGTGCGTCAATTCATGTGGTTCCAGCATGACGGCTCTCCTGCCCATTACGGTATGGTAGTAAGAACCTCTCTGAACAATACATATCCCGAGAGATGGATTGGCAGAGGAAGAAGTGTGAACTGGCCATCCCGGTCACCAGATACTACCAAAATTAACTTCTTTCTGTGGGGATATGTCAAGGGGCGCTTATACCAAGAACCGCCTACAACTTCCGACGATATGAAAGAATACGTGAAGCTTTCAGGTCAATAAGCCCCGCAATGTTACAAAATGTTAACGAAAGTTTTACAAATCGTGTAATGCTGTGTATAGAAAATAATGGCGGGGTTTTTGAAGCTATTTTAAATTGATTTTAAGCATTTTGTAGTTTGCATCATTTCTTTTTTATGTGACTATTACAATACTTTTATAATAGTAATTAAATATTTGTTATAAATAGTGTGTATTTGTTATTGATTTTAACTCCAGACCAGCAAAATTTCTGAGCAACATGTTATTATTAATGGTAATTATCTTAGAAACTATTGCCTTTGGGTATAAGGCATGTTTAACAAAAATCGTAGTAAATTTTTAAAGGAATTCATTCCTGATAAAATATACAGGTGGTTCCATTTAAAAAAAATCATTTTTTCCACTTTTTCTGTGGTCGCCAAAGGAATATCAATAAAGTCCTTTTACAAAAAGTTTCGTTAAAAATGAACATACCAAAAATTATACCACTTTCTAGGTTATGATAATCTCGAATTTGGTCAATATTTAGTCAACGATTGAATAGATACGATTTTTTAAATGAACTGTAATTTCGGTGTGAATTTTCAAAAAACTTGTTTTTTCTCCTAAACGAGTTGACTTTTGCAGATAAAAATCTTAACAACATTGACTTAAAATTCGATATACATATCAAAACTATAAAAATATATAGGGTGTTCCATTTAAAAAAACTGAGTCCGGTCCTGTACAGACGAAATCGAGCTCCTCAGGGAACTCGAAATATTTTTACATTGTAAACGGCAAACATTCGAATAAAAATGCATCTTAACATTTTCCGTTAAAAGCAATAGTAAACGTACTGTTTACGAACGAAGGCCAAGTGGGCAACCCTGTATATAGTAAATTTGCAAAGTAACTCTATTTTTCACTATTCTCCCAACATTTTTAAAGCAGGTTCCATAATAGGTACACAAAATTTAACTACTTTATTTCTGGTGCCGTCGCGTAGGGCGTGCCTTTAGGTATAATGGTCGTAATATACCATGTGTCCACAGATTCATCCCAACATGGGGATCTCCCTTATTACAAGAGATAGAGATTCGGTTAAATGAGATGAAATTCTCCTTAGGTAAAATTATATTGAACCCCATAAAGAGCTTTTGAATATTTAACGCGATTTAGGCGCTATGGCAAAAAAAGTGAATTTTTGAGTTTTCGGTTTTTTTAACAACTCGTGTATTTTAAAAGGAAGTCGAATTTAATTTGAACTTTCTTAAAACACTTTTTTAATTGGAAACTAGTGATGTATTCAGATTTTTCAGATATCTTGGAGATCTTAGTGGCCAAGAAACCGGTCCACGGGTTCCGATCCACCTATTACCAAAATTATCAGTACAGTGTTTACAATTATTGAATTATGTCCTGGAGCACCATCCTGATGAAACGACATATTAATCTGTGTTAAAGGTAATTCATCTAGCAAGTCGTCAATATTGTTTTGCAATAAATGCAGATAAACGTAAGATGTTAGTGTTTCATTAAAAATTACAGGACCAATTAATCGTGATTCCAGTATACCACACCAGACGTTAAACCCAAATCCCACTTAATGTCGAGCAGGTCTCAGCACATTAGGATTTTCTGTAGACCAAAATCGGTTATTATGTCTGCTGAAGAAACCGCTGTTTGTGAATCTACTCTCATCGGACCATAATATTGTAGCAGGAAAATTGTCATTATTCTCACATTGCCTAGTGTACCATTCGCAAAATTCTCTTCTCTTTCATTATCCCCCGGTCTTAGAAATTGACATACAGTGTATTTATAGGGATGATATTTGAAGGATTTCAAAATCTTATGTACTGTGGATTTGGGCATACTGGTGTTGTGTTCAATTTCACGAGTTGATGTATTTGGATTCTCAACAACTGCTTGTAAAACGGTAGTCCTGGTTTCTTCACTTATCTTTCTCGATTTTCTTGGTTTCGTAAATGATCCATATTTAATTAAATTTACTCTTAAATATTTGTAAATAGTCAGGCGAGGTTGCCTTCTTTCTGGATACTGGGATAGGTACAGTTCGGAGGCTCTCGTATAATTTTTGTGACACTGAATGTAACAAGACAACATATCAAATTTGTCCCTGTTATTAAAGTGCTCCATGACGCATTTATTATTTACGCAATAATAAATGTTCAATTAATTTTATTTAAACGATAAACTCGATTTAGTTACACCATTTTTTAGCTACTGGTCAAGTAAAATATCTACAAAACAAACTTAATGACAACAAAGAATTGCAATGACAGTTGCTGAGAGTGCGTTTTTGTTTTCACACCACAAGCATAACCGATGCGCTCACCTATTAGTGTCAAAAATAAGACCTTTTTTGTTTTTTCGTCACTAGCTTTCATATAAGATACGTCGAATTATACATTTTTGGAAAGAGAAAGAAATCTCTTTTGAAAGATGCCATAGCCAACTGTCAGCCCCACAAGAAAAAAATGAAGTTAACAGTTGTAGCTCAACTACGATGATATATCTGAAAAATCTGAATGCACCATAACATTCCTATTAAAAAACTGTCTAAAGAAAGTGAAAAACTAAATTCAACTTTCTGTTAAAATAGACTAGTTAAAAAAAGTTTCTTATGGGATTCA
>ML219523.1:70856-100663 GCA_004785975.1 Popillia japonica
TGAGTTGGCAGCTCTGTTGCAGGTCATTTTAACTTTTGTAATTGGTAATATTTAAATCGGAACTATCAGCTAATGTCAATTGTATTGAATTCGAATAATTCAGTAGCGTGTTGGTAGCGTCAGTGTATGTAGATATTTTTTTCGTGCGATTATTTGTTTATTTTACTGTCTTTCAAAAAACAGTGTTTATCAACACTGAAGTAACGATGTTTACTATCGTATATTTTATGCTGAAAACTGTATGTATAGTATACCTGCAACACCAATAAAGATTTTGGTCATTCTTTAGACCCATTTCTTAAATTGTTGATTTTGTTATATTAAATAACTGCTTTTATTATGTAGTAAGATACTTGATAGCATCACGATGAGTGATAGCTGTCATGCAACTGTCATCCTCAGTATGACAACATACGTAAACCAAGTAATTACATAAGACCCGCCACTGCATATCCCATGAAATTATTCGTGAAATGGCAACTTTATAACAAAAATCAGGATGACCAACTCAATCAGTATTTTTGACTCTCAATTAATATGGTCAAAGATGTGTAGTTCCATTCGAGAAATAGAGAATTCGAAAATAGAGCGGCGACACAGTCTCCTCGGACCGGCGATAGTTTTAAAGGGGAAGAGTAAGGGACCTACGCACGCAACCAACGGTCCAGCTATTATGCCTGGTACTATTATATGATTATAAACGTCTTACAAGAGCATTTAGGTTAAATGTCATTTAAAACTGTCATTTTTACATACATTTCTCCTAGTTTTAACTGTCACGGATTGTGCCTATCTTAGATCATGTATATTACATGGATACTGCTATCCCATAAGAACTTAATACCGACTATGTTTCCAAGATGTGCAACGTGCCTTTTTCGCATTATCTTTTTTGTGAGTAAGCTATCAGCAATGCTGCTGTCTTTCTCTGTACCCCTGATTGTCCGGGAAGCGCATATTGGACATGTCATATGTTATTGGGACGTTTTGTTGACAGGACTCGTACTGCTATTTGAAAATAGTTTTTCCTTCGAATTATTCCTTTACTTTTGCATTATAATTCACTTTTTTTACATAGCTTTAAGAGGGTTAGTTGAATAAGTGAGAAAACAGATTTCACATTTGTTAATTTTTTGAAAATCTAAATATTTTCTTAAAACGTAGACTATGCAGTTTGAATTTCGCGGTTAAACTTGTTTCAATTTCTTGAAATTTTAAGCCAATCATTTGCCTGAGTGATACAGAGTAAGCAAGGTATATTATAATGACTTTCATAAATGAGAACGCAAAGGAAAAATATAATTTGTCTCTGCTATGTTGGAAACATAGTTGGGAACCAAACGCGGTATCCATGTAATATACATGATCTAAGGTGCCTATGCATTTTGCTTTACATCCGAAATTTCTCTGGGCGCACGCACCTTCTACAATTATCTACAGTCAACTGTCGGCAGCCTCTATATTTGTCGAAAGGAACTATTCTTCGCACCGTACCTATCACAGCAAAGTCCGTGTCACATGGAGCTAATCTAAGTGTCTCGTTTTTATGGCAAGCGAGTGTACCTACATAAAGTCGAAATTACGAAAGATGAGCCCTGCATCCTAATTTCATGTATCTAGTAACGGCACACATTTGTAAAACTATTAATCAAGATACTTTGAAAGATAAAGATAACAATATAAACGTATGTCATTCGTCCGTAACATATTGGTAAGACAGACGATTCATTACTCCAGTCTTTTCAGAAATGTACAAGACAAAGAAAGAAATACAACAAAAATGTCATTTCTATACCAACAACATGCTGCCGTATTTTTTATTATCGTTGTTTTACCGGTTGCCGAATGTCAAATGGGTTATTTGTAATCTGTCACGTCAATTGCGACATTTTCATTGTGTTTATTTACAATAATTCCCTAGTAAATTATAAATCCAGAATTTATTATTTTAACTAAAATTATTATTATTGACATTATGTCCGCGCGCGGAAGAAGTTTACGTTCTCAATCTCAGCAGTTAATATTGAAGTTGCTGAAATATTTTGAAAAAATGCAGCAAAACAATCGGCCTTCATTGCCATTATCATCAGTGCAAGAGGTAAAAACCGTATTACATTTGTCTGCTTTCATATTAATACATTTTATTACAGCGAGTAGCAAATCCTTTAAACATTAGTGTCGGCGGTAAAGAGAATTAAAAACTGAAATGTTCATAATATTGTGCTTTCTAGTCCTGGTAAAAAGCGGCATCGCTTTTGCAACCAAAAATAACGTATGCACATTTTAATGTAGTAAAATTCAGATATTAATAAAGTAAGTGTATGTATTGTAATTGACATTAACCCACATTAGCTTTGTAGTTTGACACTTCGTTATGTACGCGGTACGCGCCATAACATTTTTAAAATACTACCGGAAGTACGATATCTAATATGAATCAGAAGTACTGATTTAATTCGTACGGTTAATGTATTAATGACGTAGAGCCCATCTTTCGTGATTTTGACTATATATGTATGTTAGTACAGAGCTTTCATTTAGAATCGAAACCCACGTGATCTCTGACGTAAGATGACGTAAATAATATGTTGGTAAAACAATAAATATCCCTGAGCTGTCTAACCAAAGTCGATATTTGACAGTTTTTATACGCCTCTGTTTTCATCTTTATTTTATTCCCGCATTTTGGTTACTTAGTTGTGATTATTTACAATATAAACTTAACCTGTAAAATTTGAATTGACAATATGTAAATAAAAATTTCCAAATTTTATAATCCCAACCTATTTTCAACAAATACCTGTGCAATAACTTGATATTGATGTGATATTATAAATATACCGGCGCATTGTCACCAAAACCATGACTTTTTAAAAAATGTTGAAAAGAAAAATTAAATTTAACAGTTTTCTGAAAACCATCTGCAAGTTTTTATGGTTAGTACCTTTTTTAACAGTACGAAAAATTTCTGATGGTAATACACATTGATATATTTAATGTAATGTTATTATAATATACCTCTATACTCTGTTATATTAGCACCTTCTAAGCTATTGAGATGTGTCACGTTGCTTTCGTTAATTTTTTTCTATTGCGGAATACAATTTCTTAATACACTTCCCATAATTTACGAAAATAAGAAAATACCTACCAGTTTGAATTTTCCGAACAAATGTGGGAACATACTGAGTAACTTGAAAACCTTCACTTGTCTTTGGTGTTTTCATTTAATAGACCTTATTGAAATTGTTTCACATAGTTTCTGATCACTATATCTATCAATTAAAGGGACGGTAGAAAGTATAACTGCTCTTGCAACTTTATATGACGTCTTAAACGTGATACGAGAAATTAGATAAGATAATCGCGGATGTCACTCTCTTAACAAAAATCAGAAATATAACGTAACGTACTACACAAAGGCGTCAACATACCGAATACTATTCCGCTATTGAAATAACTGCCTTCAATGTGTCGGTGAATAATTTAACATCGTCCCGCTAATTGAAATAACTATGTACGTAACACTGATATATAATCGTCAGTCTGATTATCCAATATGGCCAGGAAACTACAAATATATTATGTAGATGCATAACAATGGATATAGTGCATTCCGCAAATTACATTATACCTACATATGTTTGTATATCTATGAAACATTTTTCAATTAACTACATAGGTACTCGTTATAATCGTTATTATAGGTGTTAAGTAATGTTATTCTGTTTTTAGGGAAACTCATTGAATTAAAATGTATGTGATCAATTCCAACTGTCAAAAAATGTCAAGAAAAACTAGTCTATAGTCTACTACTATAGTCTGTTTACGATAACAGACGAGGCACGTCATCAATACAGGTCATAATGGCAGTACGCATTATTGCAAAATCTTTTCTCTAATAGGTTACCTATGTATTGTAAGTCATGATCGCGTTAACGGTTAAGTTCTACTTACGAGATGGCAACATCGTACAGGACAGGCATCTTTGCACAGAAAAAAATCCCTACATATTCATTCTATAGTGAGAACAGATATTTTTGTGTATTTCGTTTTGTATAGGCAGCTATTTCCGATTTTACTAGTTATGACGTGCCTCGTCTCTTACCGTAAACAGCCTATAGTAAAGAGTCTCTCACTAAAAGTTTTTGTAGGTACCTGCTAAGGAAATTGAAATGCATGCATAAATGGTAAAGAAAAACGATAAATCACGAAAGAAGCATATACTATTACAATTACGTGTAATATGTACTATACTATGATCAATTTTCGCACGATGTGCGCAAGTGCAGAGCAGGTACTCCTCGCAATTTCCTAACTAACATGGCTAAGAAAAACAACACTACATTACTACGTCATGCTAGAACGAAAGAGGTCAAAAAGTGAATAAGAGATCACGCTACAACTGTGATTGATACAAAGAATAAAAGAATGGCTAAATTGTACACACAGACTGATTGAAAAAAATAGATCAGATAAAAGTATAAGACACACTGCATCTACTGTGGAAAAAAGCTTAGGATTGAAAATGTAAAGTAGAACTAACATGATAAATTTAATGCCAGAAAACAGGAACACATGGGAAGCTGTATACAGTTTCATCAAAAAAATAATGAGAAGGTAACACAGAGGAACTAAAAGTTTATTTAGGGAAAAACAACTAGCATTCCTATATGATACCCGATAAGAAATCGACACTGATAATGACGAAGGTGGGGTTCAACTACCTGTACAGGTTTTCTCCAATCAAAAAAAAATTAAATATGGTCCACTCTGTTTGGAAGTTTCTTTTAAAGTAGCTTCGACTTAAGTAATCAACTGATAAAGTAAGGACAAAAAATTGGATAGAGTCAGATAGATGTACAGATGTACGATACTAACAACAACAATGCATAATGAATAATAACGTTGTGCAAGACTATATTTTCAAATTATAAAACAGCTTCACTTTTTTCGTGATAGAAAAATATATACGTACATACAGGGTTTCCACGGCCGAACGGGACATAGAGGGAATACATACAATCGGTTTTCGGTGAATATTATCTCCCTAATACTACTTCAGCCAAATTTAAATGCCACGTATTATAACTGGGTTAACGATGAACATTTCCTCAACCATGGTACAAAGAAAGTTACTTTAATAAAGCCAGAAAATTATTATTTTTAAATCGATTGCACGTGAATTCTTAATAAGGTTGTTAACATGTTATAGGACTGCAAGCGGCCATGGGCGGAAGTTCACACAACGGCTTAATAACGCAATGTACGAATTGTTTAGAGTTCGAATCCCTACAGATCATTTTTTTTTATTTTTTTTTATCTTCAACAGCAATGATTTTTACAATAACAAAATGATCCAGTGCTATTATGTGTTCCCTTTTCAATTAAAAATAAAAAAAAAACAAAATGCATCTGTCGGGATTCGAACCCTAAACAATTCGTGCATTGCGTTATTAAGCCGTTGTGTGAACTTCTACGCCCATGGCCGCTTGCAGTCCTGTAACATGTTAACAACCTTATTAAGAATTCACGTGCAATAGATTTAAAAATAATAATTTTCTGGCTTTATTAAAGTGACTTTCTTCGTACCATGGTTGAGGAAATGTTCATCGTTAACCCAGTTATAATACGTGGCATTTAAATTTGGCTGAAGTAGTATTATTAGGGAGATAATATTCACCGAAAACCGACTGTATGTATTTCCCCATGTCCCACTTGGCCATGGAAACCCTGTATGTATGTATAACATTTAAAATTGCTTGATATCAGCATTACAAAAGAAAATGAATAAAGACTCAAACATAACGAATATTTTCCGTAGTATCAACAATTACTTTGAGAAATTATTGGATTTGGAATGTCAAAATGTGAAATGTCAAATGTATTGTCAAAATTGTAGTTAATTGTCAGGTTGTATGGAAGAACATTATAAAAATGAATACCGCCTAATAAAGGCGATATTATTATTATTACTATTATTAAATACTTTTGCTTTATCCGCAGTGAGCGCAGTAGCTTCAAAAGCTGTATTGCTTGTCTACTAACTACTAAGCTACTAAGTTATGTTGTATGTATGTTTGGGTTTTGTTGCAATATTTCTTCGCCGTAAGTAATACCGCGCTGTTAATTGTGTAACAAGTATAATAATGTGTTCAAACATAAATATATGCTAATAAAAATCAAATATAATATACGAAAATCAATGTAAGAGAAATTTACAACGCTAGATCCAAATTAATTTTTTTGTCGAAGAAAAGAGGCAACAATTAAGATAATCATCATTTATTTATTCCTACTTATTCTTCAATTTGTTCTCAACTGTATTCGCAGCAGTTGGAAAAATGTGAGGTATGGAGATTTAAGAACTATGTGTTTTATATGTATTGTATACTTCAACTTGCTATTAAGAGCAATAAGAGATTTTGTTAGTTGCAATTCATAACTTACCTAATTGTATAGAGCCCATAATTTGTGTGCTCTGAATTTTTTTATAAGTAATCTCCCCTCCTACTCCAACTCTGCGATGACCGATTTTTCTTTCTCTTTCCTTTTCCCTTTCCGCCTTGTTCCTTTGAGTAGCAAGCGACGTTTTCGGAGGTACGCCCACATTCTGGGAAGAAACCTATAATAAATAAAAAGTTTAATGCCAATATTTTTAAGTGTATGTTAAATAGTTTATGCGCAACTATTTATCTTAGAATCCAAAAAGCATAAACCAATAAAATATGCAAGGTTTAAGTTTATGTATTGTAGTCATTTTTCTATAACTCAAGTAATTAAGATAATTTCTCCGATGACATAATATTATATGTATTACATATTAGTAGATATTTCGCCGTGTGATATTGTCAATGTTGATAAAAGTGCGGCTAATTGTCTTAGCTCGGTCCAAAAATAATCACTTCACTTCCATTACACATAAGCATTTCTGACAAGTTATAGCAACAACACCTACTACACACAACTACCAAAAATACACTATACGGTGTTTCAAAATTTTGTTTCCTATTGGCAAAAAATTTGAAACTTTAAACCAGATTGCCCAAAAACAAGGACATATAACCTATGTAAAATGTATATTTCAGATTAGTCAATTCCTAATATCTCAGAACTCTTAATGCTTAATACTTAATGACACTCTTAATCAAAATGAAGTGTTAATCACCTTCCATAACTAAACTTATATAAAATCAAACTCTTCTAACTACATTTCTTTTTTATTACTTAGTGCAATAACGAACACTTTTCAGTGATTCTCGCATCAATATCTGATGCACTATGTGGTTGTCACTGGGACTTTAACGTTTTCGTAATAGCAATATGTTGAACTTCCCAGAGTACCTACTTTCTTAAGTAGTACGCTCAGCTACAGCAGATCTTTCAGTGTATTCAGGTTGGGCATTTCGGTTAGTTACTGCATTCTAGCAAAGATATATCTGTTATTTGTATTTATAAACAATATGATTGATAAAAATTATTATATATTTAACCTACTTCGAATGCCTTAATAATGTAGAACTTGAACAATACAGCCAACTTTACGTAGGTAATTTACAAACGAAGTCAGGTCAAAGTAAAGATATGTGCGTTTTCTATGCGGGCTCACGACCACAAAAACTACTTTCTGTCCAGTAGTCAGAGGCGTATTAAATAATTATTAGACATGGTAGGCGAAAAATATGTACATTGAAACCTTGCTAGCCAATACCGAAATAAATAAGTCTAAAGTTTTCTAAAATTAAAGTAACCTGCAGGACCTGTATAACTTATTGAGAAATCAATGAACAGCCATTTTATTCAAATGGAATAAATTTGATCTTTAATCGAATTAGTGTTTTAATTGACCTACAAGTGGAACAAAATATCAGAAAATTAGAAGAATAATCTTCAATATCAAATTCAGAAATGAGTAATGCCCAATCTATTATTTAGCTGAAACGTGGCTGAATGAAGGGCACACTAGAGCAAAACTGTGGGTAGATGTTAGTGCTACAACACATATCCAAGCATTTATAGATGATGTCTAGAGTCTATAGAGATGGTCTAGAAAATTCTACTGGTAAAGAAAGACATTTAGTTATTTTACATAGTGGTTCTAGAAACAGATTTGTTAACGATGGGTTACTACTATTTGAAGGAAGAAAAACAGTCCATTACCACGACGAAACGAATGCAAATGTTTTTGAGGAGGGGTTCAATAATTTATAGAAATTACCTGACAATAGTGTTATTGTAAGATGAATAATGCATCTTACCATAGCCGAAAAAGGAAAAAATACCAACAACTTTAACACGAAAAGCAGAAATGCAAGAATAGTTACTTGAAAAACAAATACCGTTTGATCCATTCATGGTGCGATTAGAATTGTTCGAAATAGTAGATCATCACAAGGAACATTAAAATGTATACACAGTGGACAAAATGGCAAAACAGAGTAGGAAAATTGTATTTAGATTACCGCCGTACCATTGTGAATTGAATTCTATTGAATTAGTCTGGGCACAAATAAAAGATGAAGTAGCTGACAAAAATAAAAGCTTCAAATTAGCCGAACTGAAAAAACTTTTGTTAACCGCAATTACAAATGTAACCTTAGAAACGTAGACAGAATGTGTAGAACATATACTCGTACATAATTAAATAAGAAGGCAAAATGTGCATGTTAGATGGCTTAATAGATGATGTAGTGGAGCCATTTATTATTTCGGTTGGAAATGATGACACCAGCAACAGTGATTTTAGTATCGACA
Organism: Popillia japonica; assembly: GCA_004785975.1. Taxonomy (NCBI): domain Eukaryota; kingdom Metazoa; phylum Arthropoda; class Insecta; order Coleoptera; family Scarabaeidae; genus Popillia; species Popillia japonica. The sequence goes on from ML219523.1 coordinate 79,611, forward strand.
GTGAACATAAGAACTGTTCATTATACGGCCTTTTTCCGGTTTGTTTAAATTTATGTATTGCACTCTGTACATGTTTTCTGCACAACCGTCGATTCCAACATACATAACAAACTTTTTTAGCACACTAAACATCACACCCCAGTCCCTTTATAGATTAAATCGGGAAACTGCCCTAAATATGTATGTGTTTACTTTGTTGTTACGTACGGGTAATGTTCAGTGCCGTGCACGTGCTGGGCTTTCATGAATAATATCACCGGCACGTACAAAATGTTTAAAATTGATGCCCACAGACACATATCATATATAATCAACCTCAACCAACTAAGAAACAGACAGACAACGCTTCATAGATAGTCTCGTATACCGCCTGATCGCCAGCGAGCGGTCGATATCTAACCTGTCTACGCTATATTCTATTGTACAATTGTATTGGCGTATCGAGCAGCCGATCGCGGACAAAAAATTCAAGTCTATGCAGACTGTGAGTATGATAGACAAACAGTGGTTGTCCCACACTGGCATGCGAATGTCATTTGAATTTATACGTCCTATCGCTCATTCCTTCACACATTTCTCAATAAAGCGTGTTCTGAGTGGAATGGTCGTTCTAAAAATGGAATATACGCCGGAGCAGAAAGTGTTTACGGTAAAACAATTTTACGGTGGGAATTCTGCGGAAATAACTATAGGTTATTAGTTAGATAGATTGCCCGCTCGATAGGAAATCTCGATAGGAAATCTAACGTATCGCTGACCTAAGATGCAGCAAGCTATTTTTACCAATACAATTGTATAGTAGAATATATACAGGGTGTCCGCGATATACAAAGCATCCTTTTAAGGGATGATAGCTACAACGATTTAGAAACAAAAACATATAATACACCTTGGGTCCATCTGTAAGCGTAAACGAGAAAAAAAATTATTTCTAAAAAAACCTTATTTGGTCAAACTGTACAAGAAAACTCATCCATATTTCTTCTTAAATAACCAAAAAACCATATCAAAAGTTTAGGGTTGAAAATAACTGAAAACAACGATGAAAACGAATTATTTCATACCTTGAAATTGAAGCGTGGTGTCATTTCTCTTCCATCACACTGTACTCGTAATCATTAGAATCGCAGATGCAAGCCAAGCATCATCTGTTTATATCTGTGTTATATGTTACTTGAACTTGTATCGTACGAAGTCAATAGCCATACGTTTTAAAATAAAGGTACCTTTGCATTTTTTTTAATAATGTTATGACAATAAAATCGATGTTATGTTGAAGTTAGAGTAAAAAAAGCGTATTTAATAGCAGCCTCCGATCGGTAAATGAAAATTTAAGTTGAGGGAAAGTCGCATTGAACGAAAATAATGTAATTATTGCAATTATGTTATGGCGCTTTAAGCTCTTTCGTAAAGGCTACTACAAAATTGAGTTCTTTTCTTTTATTTGTGATAAATTGGTGGTCCTCAAAAGGACTTTTTTGAGAGACAGGAGAAAATGTATTACAGGAAAGGCTGGATGTGTTGCAACACACGCCTGTAATCGTCGGGTAAATCTTGCACTGATCAGCTGCCGGTGTACAGTATGCATCGAAGTTTGTGACATGAGAAATAATTTTTTTTTCTCGTTTACGCTTACAGATAGACCCAAGGTGTATTATATGTTTTTGGTTCTAAATCGTTGTAGCTATCATCCCTTAAAAGCATGCTTTGTATTTCGCGGACACCCTGTATAGTGTACACAGGTTAGGTATCGACCGCTCGCGGGCGATCAAGCGGTATAATAAGCACAATATGTACGCCTGTAGATCCTCCTAGCGTTGTCTGTCTCTTAGTTGTCTAGGGTCGAGCCAAACATACTATACGTGTGAAAAATAGATATACACGCGTTACTTCCTCTAAACTATTATGAACATTGAAATGAATTCAGTCTATATTATTTAATTTTCGCATACCGCCCCATAAGTATTTTGCATATAAACACGTAAAATATGTTTACTTTTTACTTTTAAGCGTTATTCCGCTTAGATTAACTGAATTCCAAAAACTAAGTGATAACTGTGCGAGTTTATTTAATTATATAATAAATTTAACAGTTTAAACATTAACGTATCAAAACATACCAAAATCGTTTAAACTGTGCAGATATTAAATGCAATGCAATAATTCAAATTAACATTCTAGCGATTTGGATTTATAACTCCTTAGGTAGGTATATAGAATTTTATAAATTTAAAATAATTAATAACTTTAGCGATGTTAAGTACAAGTACATCTAATTTAACTCAAGCTGTATCTATCAAAAGAAACAGAATATCTATACCTGCAATGTTATTTAGAACATTGCAGGTATTCGATTATATACAAAGTTTTAGGAAGGAAAATCTACTATTATTGCATCAGTTTATCAGTTCTTTGCATTTTAACAACAGTAAATAGAAATTAGTCAAGACTCAAAAGCAACAACAGAAATACTAGTATATCTTCAAAATTTGATCTAAATCTATAGATCAGAATATCGTGAATAGTAGAACTTCTTTTAGGATTGCAATTACGGTAGGACGTTTACTAAATTCCTTCTAGATACGCAAGAATATTTAAAATATTAGCACAATATTAATGACACATTCAAGTAACTACTCAAAAAGTCATTGCTGCACTATGCTACATTTCCTAATAAAATTAGTTGCGTTCATTTAAACTTAATTTAACAGCATAATTGCAATTTAATTAATATTGATAGTTTGTAAATATTGGTAAAATATTTAAATAAAGGTCACTAACAATTTATACCACATATCCGATTTTATAAGAAAGTTCTCTTGCAATAACTATAACTACAGCAAATTTACATAACAACCAATAATCATAGTTCCTCACCTTCCTACTGCAATCTATTAAAAAAAATCTTAAAGCCCAGATCTACTTTCCCGTTCTGTTTGAAACTCTTGAACAAAATATTGATTCACAATGTTATTTTTTATATATCTCAGAAGTTTACAACTACAGAAATACATATACCGTATGTTTACCTCGACCTCCAGTCAACTAAGAAAGACACAGACAATGCTATGTACATCATAGCAGAATCATCTCGTATATACATATATGCATATGTATAATATCTATACCTGCAGATCTTGCCAGCATTATCTGTCTCTTTCTTAGTTGACTGGAGTCGAGGCAAACATACTGCATATAAATAAGTACAGCATTAGGTACTTACATCTTGTCCTGATTTCGATATTCCTGTTCTTTCTTTATCTGTAATAACAAGGTGCAATAATTAAAATCTTGAAAAAATACTTCTATAGAAGATTATTTAATCGAAATAATAAAATAAATAAATGCGGACATGAAAATGCAAAATAACATTGGTTCACTCTTAATAATCATTGACATAGAAAACTATGATTGTGATAATGACCTACAGAGATATAACGCAGAAAGTATATGTATATATATATATATATTTGAAAAATAGGAAATATACCTTCATTGTGAAGGGGAGTTTCTGATACCCCAGGATGCTCCTTCACTGGAATTTGTGTATCTGCTACTTCAATAGCTTCATAACTGTCACCAGAAGCCATTGTACACACAAACTGTAGGTGTTACGTTGTACTCAAGATATTATCATAATACACTATTGCATTAACGCATTATTCGTAAATTCACTGTCCATACGTTTCCTGGAATGATATCATTTTGTCTTTTGACAATTTTGACGTACCTATTCCTTCATTGACATATTTATCCAACTTGTGCTGACTGGTGTAAAGTTCGTGCGCTAATTCCGCCAATCTAAGAAACATAATGAATCATCTTACTCAATTTTTTATAGATTTTTGAATGAATCAGGAATTGTCGGTTATAAACACAAAAATATTATATTGTAGTTACATTATATATTATATTGCATTACATACAACATTATCTATAAATAGATTTCGACTGTAAGGAGCCGTACGCAAGCGCCGCCCTGATGGTTGTCTGGTAGTACTAAATTTGTAAACAACGGCGATGGTGGTACTTTTAAATTAGTACAATGCTTTTTTTGGTTCTAAATATAGTCTAAATACGTGTTTCTATCTTGTTTGATCTCATCAGTGCGATATATCTATAAATATAGATATCACAGACACGTATTTACGTGTATAAATAAAAATAAATTCTGGTAAAAAATAAAGTTAAACTGTAGCTACCCAGAACGGCGACCGCCATCTACAGATACATTCCGAAGACTGGATCGGCGACTTAGAGAAACTGGCACAGTAATACCCAAATATCGCAACAGCGGTAGACCTAGAGAGCGTCGAACAGTCCAATTAGAGGAACAAATATTGAATGCTGTCCATGAAGATCCAACGTCCAGCACAAGACAAATCGCTCGGGAACTGAATATTCGTAGTAAAACCATAGTGCATTCTGTACTATCAGAAAATCTTTTACGCCCATTTCATGCACGTAAAGTACAACCCTTATACATCAATGATAATGTACACAGAAGAACGTCCTGCAATACTATTTTAGAAAGAATCCAAGCCGAGCCAAACTTTTTATTGCATGTTCTTTGGAGCGATGAATGTTTGTTTACGCGAGATGGCGTTTTTAATAGCCATAATTTTTATTTTTGGGCGGATGAAAATCCTAAGGCAGTTAGGAAAATTGGACATCAGAAAAGGTTTTCCGTAAATGTCTGACTTGGAATTTTAAATCTTCGAGTTATTAGACCGATATTTCTTTAATATCGGTTGAATGGAATAGAGTACGTAAATGTATTAGAAGAAGTGCTGGATAATGTTCCATTGAACCTAAGAAGCAACATCTTATACATGCATGATGGTGCACCTACTCATAATGCCCGAATTTCCAGAGACTGGTTAAACGCAAACTTTCCGAATCGGTGGATAGGACGTAATGGACCAATAGCATGGCCAGCGAGATCTTCCGATATTAATCGTCTGGACTTTTTCGTTTGGGGGTTCTTAAAGGAAAAAGTCTATGCAACTCCTCCCGCCAACGAAGAGAACGTAATTAATAGAATTAACGCCGCAATTCGACTAATTGCTCCCGATATGTTAGAGCGAGTTTTGAATTCACTTCCTCGAAGATTAGAACTGTGTTTGGAAACAGGTGGCTACCAATTTGAGCAACTCCTATAAATTTTCATGGCAATATCTTTTAATTTTAATAAACACTTAAGGTCACATAAAAATTGTATTAATTTTATTAATCTCCGTAATCCCAAATAAATAAATGTTATGATTTCTGTCACGTATTTGTCTGATTAGATGTTGCCAAATTTATAGTCCCTTTGAGCTGCTCGCGTGGCTTAAGGAAAGACCGTACAACTTATTTTAATTAAGGTTATCGACTCAGAATTGAACATAGAATCGGTCTACCTGGCGTTTATCCGCATTTTTGTGGCCACCGTGTATAAAGATTATTTTAATTGTGCGTGTGTTACATCCGTACATGTCGAGCGGTCTTTCTCAAAATAAAAACATTTATTCATCACGGCGTACATCGCTCAACGCTACAAATATGGAAACGTATCTAATGCTAATCTTATCCACTTGGCGCTATGCAATAATAATCGTAAATAAGGTAAGTGTGTTATTTATATACAGTACACATAACTGACATACCTAAGGGATATAAATAGCGAATGCATGTAAAGCAATAAAATCACGCATGCATCTCCGATCGAAACAAGGTCATAATATTCGTGCGTTTACCTGAATACTATCCTGGCATACCGCAGCAATCTCCCAGCTCTAGTAATAACGGTCGTTTTAAAAATGAAATATACGCCGGAGCAGAGTTCATCGTAAAACAATTTTACGTTGGAAATTCTGCGGAAATACCCAGAGGTAGTTATTAGTTAGATAGATCGCCCGCTCGATACAAAATCTAATGTACCGCTGAACTAAGATCCACCAAGCAATTTTTGCCAATACAATCGTACAGTAGAATCTTATGTTGCTGATACTTATTTCCACTTCTAGGTCAATTATAAAACTTTTAATTCGATTAAAAATCAATTTATGCCAGAACTTTTACAAATTAGGTTTTTGTTACACAACTTCTTCAGTAGAATAAAATTGACATTTAATTCGTATCAATTAATAAACAACTAGCCATGCCTATCAACAAAATTACATATCTACAGACAAAGAAATTTGGTGACATATAGGATTATGGTTACAATATCGTGATTAAATTAAGATGTTTTTTAAATGTAATTTTATAATCATAAAAATCCTTATATCACTGTATTTTTTGTATAATTGACCTAGAAGTGAAAATAAGTATCAGCAACATAAGATAAGTACATACATAAAGGTCATAAAAATACATATACTAAGTACAGTAGAATATAGTAGAGCTGTTTCCGGATAATTTTGGATACGGATAATTTACTCTATGGATATCCGGATCTGAGCGCTATCCGGATCCCCGTCCGAAACCTCACCCGCACCTGCTATTGAAAACCATCAAATTCGCATTCTTTATAAGGTTTCTCGGACTTGTATCAATAAGATTATTTTGTTCGCGAGTTCTCACAAACATTAAAAAAAGAAAAAATGTTTTTACGTTGTAATATTTTGGTTTGTTAAATAATAAAACAAATCAATATTATTAATTAATACTATAAGTAGCTAACAGATATTGCTATGTACAACGTTTTAAGAACTACTTTATTGGTATGTTGAATAAATAAATAAAAAGAAAAATCAGAAACAAAAGGTATATGGTCTGAAGAGAAACACAAAAGGTTTTACTAAATAAAAAAGATGAAGTAACAATAATTATGAAGCACAAATCACTTAAGTCCAAACAAAAAAAAATGTGCAGTACTCAACACATGCATCAAACCTACATGGGTAGAGTTTTTAAATTTGAAATTTATTTGTGCTAGCGTTTGTTCCTGATTTACAAACATAATATACAAAAAGTACCAGTATTAGGTTTCTGATAGCGGATCCGAATCCGAGGTTTCGGATAGTGGATCCAGATCTGAGGTATTGGATAGCGAATCCGAATCCAAAAGGATTCGGATATCCGGATAATTTTGGATAAGGCCATCCGGATCTTAATTTTGTCGGATATCTGCAGCATTAGAATATAGCGTACACAAGTATCAACCACTCGCAGGCGTTCACATGCTATATTTTCTCGATCAATGGAAAAATATCAGCATTTGACTTTACGTATAATTCGTAAGTATAAAACATATTTTACAACCTTCCTCTCCACCGCTAACTTGTACAAGTATTACATACAACACCTGAAGCGATCATAAATTTTATTATTTAAACACAATACAGGTACAAAGGGTTTCGTTATATCTATATCTATATATAATATATTTAATTGCAGATCAACAATAACAAAATTGCACAATCACGGTATAATTCAAGTAACACTGATATTATTTTATGTTCTAATGAAAATCCCTTCATAACTGCTGATGGACAACCACAAAGCACACAAGATTCTCAATTATAGCAGAAAACTAGTCCAAAGCACGCTGTTATTAAATGTTAACATTTAACAGTACAGATTGCACAAGTAAAAAAGCAACAATCTACAGCAAATTTTACGTAAAATTTTTCAGTTGCAATGCGGTTCACAAATAAGACGCTTACGACCTACCATAACACACTCTTATTTTACTGTTTACACGTATAATTTCCTTCATTCCAGACACCAGGATAATGAGATGACTATTATTTTGTCAAACGTAAATAGTTAAATGGTTTAAATTGTATCGTTGTGAGTGTGATTTACTTTAGGTGAGATATTTTATTTTTAATATTTTAAAGCCTGTATTACACGGTCAAATTGCATCAGTTTTCTCGTAAACGGACATCAAAGTTACATGTTACATCTCAAAGTTTTACTTTGACAGCCAGAAATTTAAAATTATAATTCAGAGCAGCCAACATACTTTTGGTTTCACAGTTTATTTTATTGTTGACGTTAAGTTGCAATCATAGAAAATAGATAGAATGGCAACTCAGGTGGTGGGGGTAAACTTGTATTTGACGCCCTCTAACAGCCCGCGCCACATACTAAATAAATGGCGCGTGTTTAAATAGGTATTGGTATTTTGATTTTTAATTTTGGAAGCTTACTCACAAAAGCAACACACCTTTATGAATATACATCACGTATATTTGTGTGTACACATACAGCCGTGGCCATATGTTATAGTCCAGGAAGGTTATTTTCAATTATAAGAAAACTAAACGTAATAAAGTCAAATACAAAGTCTGATACTATACGATCCTGTTTGCAGGAATCGTTTTACGGTGTTTTGCACTGCACATTTAGAACATTTCATTTGTTTTGCAATTTTCCGTTGCGATATTCCCTGTCTGTGCAGTAAAACAATTTGGCCTCGCGCTTCTTCACTCAATTGAGGTTTTTAGGCATACTTGTTTCAAACATGTTAATAAACAAATGTAGGTATATTAACAAAACTTTAATTTAATTTATAATCAAAAAGGGACACAACGATCTCTACTGTTTCACGAGTTAAAATAAACTAAAATATTATATTTGCTGTACTCCTTACATTTTTTTTATTTATCGCCGTTTCTAGGAAATGTTTTTTACAAATTCAGCACCTTCTCACGGTTTACGACCACCTAAAACGAGACACTTTACTTGGAATTTCGATAATAGCATATGATTTCTAGATATTCTCCGAGGTGGACTATAACATATGGCCACGGCTGTATGTATCCCGTTTTGTTCGTAATTAATAAAAATACAAATACGTACAAGAGTTCAATTTTTATTGAAAAAGAATATGTATACACAATGGTAAATGAATATAATAAGTATCTTTATGCTATACTCACATAAAAAACTATCCTTACATTTTAATTTGTATTGTATAAAACAATAATGTATTACAATTATGACAATTAGGTACTATACAAACTATGAAAGTAGTATAAAACGAAGAGTTAAGAGAAAGAAAGAATCGATTTATCTGCAGTGCAACTTGTTTATGAACCAAAATTATAGATTGTGTGAATGCGTTGTATGACTATATAATATCATACAAAATAATTTATATCTATTACAAAGTTGAAAAGCAGTAAAGAAATAAATAAAATTAATAGTCAAAATTAAAAGTCAAGAAAACAATATGCACTGGAATCCAGCAATAAGCGAATACGAGATCCATACAAACGCTACGAAACCTATTTGCAATAGAATCAAATTTTCACTACATGAATAATTCCTCAGTTATCATTAGTATATAATCCCACATTGGATCGTAACTAAGCTGCAGTGGAATCCAACAATAAGTGAATGCGAGATCCGTACAAACGCTACGAAGTTTAACCGTAATAAAACGAATTTTAAGTGGCATCTTTATTTTGATATATACAATGCAAAGTAAAGTGAATTAATATCCCAATAATATATGTATAGTCGTTTTCACGATAAATGAATGCTATTAAGAAGGATTAGGGTACTCCCTAATTGTAAGCAATTATAAACTCTACGGGAGGTCTATTAGCGCGATTTTAAGTATTTGTATATATGGGCCGTACTTTCTAGGACTTGAATACTACCTATTTACATAAGTATGCGTATAGAGAAAAGTAAAGTAAATTTTAATAGCAGGATTCTTATATCACTTAATATATTGAAAGTAAATATGATATCATTTCATGTTAAAAGTGTACACCATTTGTTGGACGATGTATCTAAACCTTCTATCTTCAATAAACTATTTTTTTGCTATTCAGATTTCTATTATTGTCATAATTGGTTCAAAATGGATTATTAGAAAATGTCAAAATATGCAATTTGTACTTCCCTATTAGCGAAAAATTGTACATAGGTATAAGAAGTTAATGTATGTATGTGATTTGGAAAGAATCACACAATTAAAACTTATTTGTATATATTTTCTTAATAATAATGTAATATTAAAGTGATCTTCAAAATATATTAAGTACGGCCCATTTATTTATCCTCATTATAAATACGACTGTCATAGCGTCCATAACTGTTTGTAATTATGGTGTACCCTAATCCTTCTTAATAGCCTTCATTTATCGTGAAAACGACTATATGTACTCACCACAATACTAGCCTAATAAATATATACATATATGTATGAATTACGATGGCAATAAAAGAAAACTAAAGGAAAAAATGGTGAATAAACAACTGTAAACAACAATGGCGCTCGATTATCTTATATATCGGTAATTTAGTAATTTCGATGTTGAAATTATCAACTCGACTCGGTTAGTTTATAGCGCAACTTCTAAAGGTGCGTACTGATTTGAGCATTTTACTACGAACGAACCGAACGAGCCGAGCGCGCACCGCCGAACCGAACAAACAAAGTGAGAAAAAGCTCGGTATATTCGTCGCGGATAAGTATGGACGCGGAAAATGTGATTGTGGCTGCTGGTGCATTTTTTCTTATACAAGCCCTTACTAACACTTAAAAAAAAAAATTGAAAAAAATGTGGGCAAGGCGCTTGTTTTTACGGCGTGAAAATGCAGTATTGCTGAGGGACATGGATAGGATTCATACCCAGAATTTTACTCGAATGTCAGCAGAAGACTTTGAGAAATTGATATGCCTTGTGGGACATAGGATTGCCAAAAGGGATACAAAATTTCGAAAATGTATACCTGTCCAAGATCGCTTAGCTATTACTTTGCGCTTTTTAGCTACAGGGGACTCATATAGCAGTTTACAATTTTTATTCAAAGTTTCAAAACAACGCATCGGTGTCATAATTGTAGAAACCTGCAACTCTTTGATTCAAGAACTGAAGGACCAAATAAAGGTGACATACATTTTGTTTGTTTTATTTTTATTTTTTAGAAAATATTACAAAATAGTTAAACTTAAGATATATATTTTTTACCAGCCGGTAAAATCTGTGGGCTCTCCCTGAATTTGTGAAAAAAAAGTACCATGTGGGGTTTGATTCTGGGTTAAAGAGGTAGCTGAAGTTGGGTATGAACGTGTAGATAGTTGTGGTGAAGGAGTTGGATCAACTGAAAATTGGCATTGTGAAGAAGGTACATCAGTATGAGGTTGCGGTGAAATCACACTGATTTCAGATTGCGGAGAAGGGGTGGGTGCAGGTATATGATTCGATGAGGACAAAGAACCTGAAGAACAAGCTGGCTCTACTAAAGAAGATACATTAAACCTTGAACTTGATGTAGAACCTATGCCGTCGTAATATCCCATGTCAGCATTAAACAATATATTATTAATATGATGTTGTACTATATTTCTTGTTTTATTTGTGTAGGTTCTTAATTTACAGCTCACATGCTGCCCATATACACTGCATCCATCGGTTTTAAGAGCGCTATTTGCAACTGCGCTTTTTAAAATATCCAAAGCTTCATTTACTTTGGGATTCTATGTTGTTTCAGGTGGCTCCTTCCGCTTACGTCGTGGGGTGGCCAATGCTCTTGCTGCAGAAGTTTGAGGCGTAGGCGTCGCTGTTTCAAGTTCTTCTGATACTATTCTTGACGTTGGTGTCGCTATTGCGCTCTCTCTTTCGTCTTTGTCTTGTAAAATCGAGCCAGGCTCGTCATTATGTAGTTCTCCAATATCGCTTTCTGGCTCAGTACCATTTTCCTGAAATAAAGCATGCAAAATAAAATTTGTAACGGTTAAAAAACATGAAACATAATCTTAATAAAAAAAGGCAAAATATTTAATTTTTATTCTTTTTAGATGCCCAAACTACCAGAAGAATGGATAACCGTATCTAATCAATTTAAAAAGACATGGCAATTTCCTCACTGCGTAGGATGTATGGATGGGAAGCATGTAGTAATCCAGGCCCCAGTTCATAGTGGCAGTGATTTCTACAATTATAAATCAAATTTTAGCATTGTCTTATTTGCACTCGTGGATGCTAATTACAACTTTATGTTTGTTGATGTTGGTTGCCAAGGCCGGATTTCAGACGGTGGTGTCTTCAAAAATACAGTACTTTATAAAAAACTTGAAAGCGACGCTTTGGGCTTACCTAAATCTGCACTGTTACCTAACTTGAATAAAGCAATGCCATACGTTTTTTTAGCCGACGAAGCATTTCCTTTGACAAATCACATAATGAAGCCATTTTCTGGAATGCATGCAAAGGGAACACTTGAAAGAAACTTTAATTTTCGTCTTAGTCGAGCAAGAAGGGTGGTAGAAAATGTGTTTGGCATTTTATCTACGGTTTTTATAGTATTAAGAAAACCTATATTGCTAAGTCCTGAAAGAACACAAACAGTTGTTATGGCAGCTGCTTATCTACACAATTTTCTTAGAAATAGCAGAAATGTTTACACACCACAAGGAACTTTCGATCAAGAGGACGATTTGGGTAATCTTATCCCTGGTAATTGGAGAGAAGGAAATGATCCTGCGCCATCATTTTTGCCCATCAGAAATATAGCACGCAAGTCAGCGAGTACGGCGAAAGAAATTCGTAATGAATTTGCTCAATATTTACTAAATAATAGAGACTAAATTTTTTCGCCCCTTAAGCTATATGTGTAGTTTTTTATGCTTTGTATAATTAAATAAGTATCTATTAAAAATACGTACCTCAACTGAATGTAATGTTTTTCTTGGTTCATCTCTGTCCAAAAGAAATACCATACGAGGAAAAGCAAACCATTTTGATACATATATTTCATGCCTGCCTGTAAAAAAATGGACAATTATTATAGCAGAGTCATTCTGTGTACCTACCTTTTCCAGTTCCTATAGAATGTTTACCCTTAGCCTTCTCCCTTCTAAAACTCGCAAGAATGCTATCCATTTTTTTCTTTGCCTGTCCAGGGGCACATCCCAAATTTTCGTCGATAATTGTCCAGGCATCGTATTTTTTTAGTTTGTTGTAATATAGTCCATGTTTTGGATTCCATAGTACAGGATATCTTTCATACAGATCAATTAATTCTATACTTTTTCTCTGTTCCAATCCATAGTTTTGAGATAACAAATAGTTATTTGCGGCGAACGATTAATGTCGGGACGAATATCCGTATCCATTGAACACGCACGAACATCTAAATCCCTTTGAGCAAATCACATTTACCGACAAGCGGCCGATAAAGTTTGGCGCGCTCGGTTCGCCAGAGTTCGGTTCGGGGAGACGTACTGACTAGGCGAATTTGCTTGTGCGCGCTCGGCTTGTTTGGTTCGTTCGGAGCAAAATGCTCAAGTCAGTACGCGCCTTAAGAGGGCCCCGAAACTTCTTTTAGTTACGCATGCGCACACCAGAACTTTGACCGACATTGATAACAAAATTTGTTGCAGCAACTATTTCTAATGTCAAAGTAAAATTTGATGTGACGTCATCAAAGTCCTTCAAAGTGGTCATTTACACGGGGAATTTGAAGCGACTTTGAACAACTTTGACGTAAAACCTTGATGCACTTTGACCGTGTAATACAGGCTTATAAAGCAGTGTTAACTCATCAGCTTCTACAACAATAATAAGAAAATGAGATAATAACGCAAATAAAAAAGATCGACAGTTTGTATCAGTTAAAATTATAACTAATAAATCAATATTTACAGTATGGCTACAAGGAGCTTACACTTGGAAGAGTTATCCCCATTGACGTAGGGCCGATTTCATAAACCATTTTAATGCTTCATTAATATTTAATGCTGGTGTTAAATTAAAAACATATTTCATAATGTTTTCTAATGCTACGTTGGCGCTTAATGTTCCTTTAACTATAATGCCCCGATTTGGAACTTTTAAAGTTATTAATTCTCCAATTAACGTAAGGACACATAAAATTAACCTAACTGTCATCAAGGCATTCTCCTAGTATGTACATACATTGTATAAAAGTAGAAACGAGATTAAATTATTCACATATCGGAAATGAATTTATTTGACAGCACTAGCAGCTCTTCATCAGAAGACGAAGATTGTGTTATTTTTGCGAAGATCAAAAATATATATTAAAAAAAAACTACTTGGAAATATACGAATCGATTATAAGAACAATAAAAAATGTCGTAGAGCGGCAGTACGGAGTCTGGAAACGGCGTTTCCATTGCTACAGTTTAGAATGCGTTTAGAAATTGAAACGGTTTTAAACATCATTGTTGCAACAGCAATAGGTACTTCATAATATGGCTCTTGAAGAAAATAATGATATACCTGAAGAGTGGTTAGAAGAAATTAAAGACGAAGACTTAGAAATTGAACCGGCCGCCATAAATGAAAATGCTTTAAATACTCGAATGTTAATAATAAATGAATATTTTGCAAGACTGTGATGAAATACTTTTTTATTTATTGCTCATTCAACCGTTTTTCTTTCAATTTAATTTCTAAATTCAATAAATATATTGTAGTATAGCGCTGAACGCGAAAATAGCGACTAGTCAATACGTAAAGTAAAAAAATTGTAATATGTCTGTTCTTATTTCGATATTGACATTACAATACTAACGATATTTCCTATGCTGAACTACTTTACTACTGCAGTTTAAGGTGTTGCTTGTTCACTTGTTTCACATAATTTAAAGCATAATGATATTCATTAAATGCATACTACATAAATTTTAGCCTCATTATGTTAAATAAACCCATGTTAAGCTCAGTTTGATTAAATATACATATAGGGTTTTCCTTTGGGAGAGCTAGTTCTGCACTAGCACTCACGGTCAAATATAGTGACGTAGACGCATCGTCACTCCTACGTAAAACTGTACTATTTTTATTTTCCTAAAAATGCACTGGGTCACTGCTGGCTCTTCCTATCCACTATCGACCAAGCACTAGCGCCGAGCAAGAATTGTACATACGCATTCCAATGGAAAAATAGTACAGTTTTACGTAGGAGTGACGATCATCTACATCACTATATTTGACCTTTAGTGCTAGTGCAGAACTAGTTCTCCCAAAGGAAAACGCTAATACATTCACCTTTCCGCTTATCGAAAACATAAATTGTGAATGGAGTTTTCGCTAGCAAAATTCTGCAATTAAAGTATTTTTAGAAGTAACGTACTACAGAACCCTAATAATTAATTCCTAATAAAACGACTGTATTTGCAAAAATTGTCTCAAAAAATGTTCTTGTAAAATTCTTATGTATGCATACATCCCCGAAGAGAAAATGGAAGGCAAATGTGCAGTCTTAATATTAAGTAAATGCATATATTTGTATATTTAAATTATTTTATTTTTATATTTAAATATAGAAGTTTAAAATATAATTGCCTACTTAGATTATCACACTATCAGCACTTATATACCATATTTCACATATATGTATAACATAACTTAACAACTTTCTTTCTATTATTTCAAGAAAAATATGTATTTTTGTTTATTCAAGTGGTATTTTTTGATTTTATAAAATCCAATTATTCCATATTTAATTCTAATGTCATATGTATAATGATACAAAATTATTGAAATGCCTGTGTTTATACATTATTAGTAAAAATATTACTTACTGGGTTTTAATAAAATTAAACGAGTACTTACATACATTATTCGATAGAATTATAAAAATAAAATAAGAATGGATAATTAGCTGCAGGATAATTTGACACTAAAGTACCATCAGTGTATCAGTCTCGTGTAAACAATTTTACAAAGAGGGTCAGTAAAGATGTGACAAATTTGAAGTAGAACATATGTGACCTGGACTACGGAAAGGTACCTATCGTTTGAAATTAAGTTTGCGAGTAAGCGGCTGTTAAAGATAACTAGTCGTGTGCGTGCGTCGCGTTTGTATTTGCGCTTCTACCTCTTCTTTTTTTTGTCTTACCCTTGGCTCGCCACCTCTCTTTAGACTTCCACTATACAGTGGTGCTTTTTACAATCATCTTTTTGTAATTTATTCAAGTAATTTCCCTTAAATAGATAATTTTGTGAACGTTGAACGGATTTTTATAATTAATGTTGAACTTTAAGGATAATTTCCAGCAAAAGTTTGAAACTTAGGAGCCTGCGGTTTGTTCCATTGAAAAATACATTCAATTTTCTATAAATTTCGATCAAAAAACAAAAATTGATTTTTCCGACCATAGGTACCTTTCCATAGTCCAGGTCACATATGTACGTATACTATTGTACCACGCAGCGGTACAATACACTGTTTCCTATCCGTTTCAAAATTGCCCATCAGTTCCAAGGTATATCTAATTCCATCCTTTATAAAATTGTTGCGTTAAAAATGTGATATTCATGCGCCTACAAGATTTCGTAAGCCTAAAATACAAAGCTTAAATAAATGTTTGAATCAAGTCCGCAGATAACACATCCATCCATTGGACGTCATACAGAAGTCCATGAGAGCTCCGCATGTCATTGGGTATAAATGGAATATCCATAGGACATCCACTTGGGGATAGGATGTGTTCTATACTTTGGTGGATATCCATTGTTGGTAGAGTCCGATTATTATAAGAAGTACATGTACGTCACGACTAAGATGCGCGAATTGTACTTACCATTGGCGTCGTAATAAATCTTAAAAAGGGGTATAAAATGTAAACAGAATCGTATAACCTACAAAAATTAAGTAGAAGCACATTAACGTTATGCATTAATTATTGTTTTTTGAAGTTATATGCGAAGCAATCAATATAAATAAAAACTTTGTCAATGTTTACTCCTTTAATTGCGTATATCTAAATATGTCTACTAACAACACTCCAAATCCAATAAACCGCACGGCGGCTATGTGAGCACACTTCACCCAAAAAGCAACAGTCGTCTCGTCTGAACGCGCTTTCGTTCATAGCGCATGATGACGTACATGTACTCCTTATAAAAATCGTACTCTAGCATATGGGATGTACACTAACATTCTTACGATGGATATCATTGGATATTTACAATAGATACAATGTACAATGGATGTCGGGTGTTCTATAGTACAGTGGATATCTGGTAATATGGTGGTATCACTGACGATTTCAGTAGATACATAAAAAGTTGCGAATAAAGTAATTTCGAAGTCTTGTGTGAAGTGTTTTTGGTGATTTGTATATACAGGATGAGTTTGTTTCTGATGTTTAGCATGGGGATCTTGGAAACTACAACAGATACAGATTCGGTTAAATATGGATCAAAATACCGTTCGAAATACTGTTGTGCAGCGTGTACGGCATTTTTACGGCACAAAATGTAACACTCAATCATATCACGCTTTTCTTGGTTAGAAAAATTCATATTGTTAATTTACGAGACCTCAACCAACATCAATTAGACACAAAATGATTTATAGGTATGTACATAGATATGTATTATGATCCTATATCTACCCTTCAAATCTATGAAAGTTGTCGACACTTGTCAAAAGTATTCGTTTGGGAATATGGGACAATGTTGCCAAATCGTTTGTCTGTTCTTAATTTAAAGTATCTAAACATGTTATCACTAGGTTACCCCACTTGAGAGTTGTTTTTCTGGATATTTCATTTTCTTATTTTTCACGGCATTTATTCATTTCGCTTCTAATTGAGATTATATTTTAGTATGATACATATAAAATATTGAAGAATTTTTGTACACAGCCGTTTTAGCTATTTTCAACAAATACTTTTTTTTCTTTCTTAATATTGCTTTATATTAAAAAATCGCTCTGTACAAATTGAATACGGTTATTCAGGAATGCATAGAAACAAGAAATTGTTTAAATATTACTTTCTATCGAACACATTTTGAAAAATTAGATTAGCTGAGAGATATAGAGTAAAGAGAACGCTTATAAACCACTGCGCATCCAAATTTTGATGTACACGCTGGGAGTCGCCATTTTTAACTTTCAGACTACCAACATACTTAAAATTTAAGATTGTAAACCCATAGATGAAATATTCCCTACAAAATAATCAGAGAGATAAGAGTAGGAAGGATGCGCATAAACCACAGCGCAGCTAAATTTTGATTTAGTTTGTGTTACCTAGGTTACGCATATGTAACTTTTTCAGCTTGTTTTTGAATTTACGAAAAACAATTTGTGATTTTTAAGGTTACATTTTTTTCAGTTATTTGAATTTTTTTAACATCTGATATATATGTATATACCCGTCTAGCGCACTTGAATCGTTTTGGAACGCGACGAACCGAAGTTAGTCAGGGGAGAGGCGTGGTTATGAGTTGTCATGTCGGGTGTGAGTTTGTAACGGTTTTGTAACATTTTGTAGAGAGAACATTATATTCTATTGTTTAAAACTTAAACCTTGTTTTACTGAGAGAGAGTCGTGTGCGCTTTTCATTAATTTCAGAAGTGGGATTTGGACGAAAATAGCCCGTGTGTCGTGAGAACATTCGTTGAACTTTTGTGTTAAGAGTGTAAAACGGACAAGATGCAGTGTGATAATGAAAAATTTGAGACATTTGTTAGTGGACGAGCCGAAGTAAATATGGGTCCCGAGGAACAGACAACGGGCGAGGTAGATATGACACAAAACAATACTTCCGATACTTCAAATGAAACCAATATAACGGGTGATGTAAATTTCCAACAAATGATGTCGGCTGCCACTGCTTTGATAAAACAAAATACTACGATGATGCAAATGTTGAGTAACCAACAAACAGAGCAATCAAAGAATACAAATTTCAGCGTTATGCCAGATTTAAACCAAAGCATAGGTAAATTCTCAGGCGAAAATGGGCCGTCAGAGGCTCGACGATGGTTGCAACAGCTTGAAACTAGCGCTTTGTTACATGCATGGCCGGAAGCGTTCAGTTTCGAGACTGCTAAAAATAATTTGACAGGGGCGGCTAAATTTTGGTACGCTGGGCGAATGTACGAGCTGCAAAATTGGAACGATTTTAGAACGGCATTTAGAGCAACATTCCTCTTTGAACACAATAAAACTGACCGAAATAAGAAAATGATTAAGCGTGTGCAAAACCCAAAAGAGAATATAAGCACTTATTTTCACGAAAGTGTTATTATGTCGAGAACTTGAGTTGAATTTTCAGGAGACACGCGAACAAGTAGCGATCGGATTATGGTCTCGTGAATTGAGCAATTATGTATTGGCAAGATCACATTATGATGAAAATGACTTGTACCAAGACATTATTATGTACGAACGTATTGTAAATGAACGTAGAGATAAACCCTGTCCGTATAGATCAAAAGGAGTGGAAGAAAGAAATGACCCGCGATCAGTACCGCCATCAGCACCAAGTACAGCGGTACGCGAAAATAAAAGAGACAATGAAAAGTGCTATAAATGTGAGGAGCGAGGTCATGTATCGAAAAATTGTATTGCAACTGACAATAAATGTTTTTATTGTAAACAGTCAGGTCTTGAAGTAATGGACTGTCCCGAGAAAAGTAAAATCAAATGCTTCCTTTGTAAGACTCATGACTACAAATTTTTAAATTACGTTTATGTACAACTTATTGCAATATGCATGTATGTCTTAAGTTAAAATAAATAGTATATTAAAGAACGAGTTTCATAAGGCATGATTTTGTCGCACGAGTTCAAGTTTAGAAAACGAGCCGCAGGCGAGTTTTCTAATGAACGAGTGCGACAAAAAGCCTTATGAAACGAGTCCTTTATACTATTTTTTCTATTTTGCATTATAAATTGATAATAAATACAATAAAAATCTCATTAAAAATGTTGAGTTTTATTTTTATATGAAGTTGGTCACATTGACATTTGACGAATTCAAAATTCAAATTCGGCTATTTAAATTGTTTAAACAATATATTTCATAATATAGTCTCTGTAAACTGTAAAAAATGAGTGATACTGAGACAAATTTATCTTGTACGCCACCACAACTGCGTGAAATTGCGCGGTCATAAATTTATTACCGAAAAAATCAAAAGCAGTATATGAAAAATGCTACCATCAATTTGAACTATGGGCTGTACAGAATAATGTCAACACAATATCTGAAAACATTTTATTGGCATATTTTGAATTACAAAGTAAAAATAAGAAATCTTCTACCTTATGGTCTATGTATTCCATGCTTCGTTCTTGCTTTTCCATTTATAAAATAATATCGTAATAATATCGTATCGAGTTTTTGCAATTACGGATGAAAGATGGATTACTTTAATTAAAAAATATGTCGCCCTGCGACCAAAAAATATTAATCATTCAAGATTCTTCCTTACATATCGCAATGGTTATTGCATATCGTGCCCGATTGGAATTAATACGATTGGCAAAATGCCTAAATTTATAGCTGATTTTCTAAAATTGTCCAATTCAGAGCTTTATACTGGACATTGCTTCAGACGATCTAGTGCTACACACTTAGTAGACGCAGGCAGTGATTTGCTGACTATGGTGGATGGAAGTCATCTGCGGTAGCTGAGGGTTACATCGAAACATCTACGAAAAGCAAAGTGGCTGTAGCGCACAACTTATCAGGGCCAAGTACATCTGGTCATTCTGGAGTTATATCATCGAATGATTCTCAATCACAAGAGTCTACCGTTAGAGCCAATAACATCTCAGCAAAACTTTGTTCCGAAGAATTTGCCTGGCATAACAATACATCCTCAACTTACTTGTTCCGTCAGTGTAAATGTATACAATAATTCCACGTTTCATAATAATAACAATGTAAACTAAATTTGTATATAATGTTTGATTAAAGTATTTACAATTTACATGCATTAAACGTCAACTTTGCTTTCTGTCATAATGTATTCAATACAGCCAACCTATAGAAATGAAAAAAGGCGTATCACAATTAAGCACTTTTCGATACGCAAAAGCGTGTTACAATAGCGTTTTTATGAACGCAAAATAGAAAAAATTAGTTTTCCATATGCTTTGGATAATTATTGTACTGCACTTATCTGTGTATAGAAATGTTATATACTGGAATATATTGACCATATTAGAAACACCTAAGTTTATAACGCAATAATTAGATATAGAAGTAATTAACAATTTTGCTGAGTGTAGTATATGATAATTTAAAAAAAAAACATTATTTTTTATAAAATAAGCTTGAAATTTACAGAACAGAGTATTAATATATGTATTTTTATTACCTTTTTAC
>ML219524.1:0-13354 GCA_004785975.1 Popillia japonica
GCTACAGGTTTTTGTTGTTGCGGTACCAGACGCGTTAATAGTTATCAGGATAGTTAAATTGTAGTGAGACTCAGACTAATTTTATTCATTTGAATTATTTTTATAACACAGCGATAAGCGATAAAACTTTACTGTATTACAAAGACATAAATACAAAAATATACATTTGGTAACTAACTAATTCTGCCAGCGTATAACTTTCTTCTGGTAGAGTTTCAGTCATATTGTCCCAATTTGGCATGGCATTAGTTTCTTTTATTTAGACATTTGAAAACGAAGATGTCATTTTACAGATGCTGGTAGCAACAGAGCACTGATTACTCTTTTGAACACGAGAAAAACTATTGCCTTCTGGTGGAATTAATTTCTTACAAGATAATCGCTACCGGGAGTTCTGCGGAAACCGAGACAGTTCTGAGGGCAAATTTACGAGTTTCCAATCCATTCGTCTTGAAATTCGTTGAACCGAATATTACGAAGCCATTAGTCGCTTTGGTTTTTGGACAGTTAATTATATTTTATTATTTTATAGAAGAACTAAAATCGAAATATAAAAGTAATTACATAAACTCTATAGAAATGATGGTTAGCAGTTAAACATAATTTTGTAACAGTTTGGTCCAATTTATTATTAAATTTAGCAATCATATGTACAACAGTTCGATAGAAGTCAGGTTTGGGCTTTTCAGGTAGCATGTCATATTTCTAGCACATTTAGTTCTTATTGGTGTTGGTTAGATAACGTTAACACAATAATATCAAATATCACTACTAGTCACTACTAGTTATAAGTATAAAACTTGAACTTATTAATCGTAATTCGGATCATTAAAAGAAAACTATATAAACGCTACAGTTGTGATAAATTTCATCAATAGTGCAAATTGTAAATTATATTATCGCAAAAATTTCAGTAGTTCGTTTTCTTCATAGGTAAAGTTTCCTGTTCTCGTTGTATCGTCAACTTGCAATTGTTACTTTAATATAAACTGCAAGGAAGAATGACGACCTTCAATGTACTTGAAATGAAAATCAATCCAGATAATGTAGGACTTTCGGACATTATTTGTTACTACTCTAAAAATCAAATTTCACACAAAGTTTTTTTGTATTTCTAATTATCTTTATCTTAACTTAACGCCTTAGAATAACTTTCGATTTCTCTATTTCCTCCGTTAGAATTATAACGACTCCCATTTACTACAGCCAATTTAAAAAGTTCTTAGCAGGCAATTAAAATTATTTGCTTTGTCTGTTTGGATGTAGACCAAACTCTACTAATCGTTAAATTGAAAAATACCTCGAAAGTTATCTGCTACATAACTTTGATTAATTCAAAAATTCTATTTCGTTGGAAATTCTTTTCTGTTCCTTTTAATTAAACCTGATCGACGATCCGAATGCTGAGAATACTTTATGCTAATTAATTTGCACGACAAGGGCGAAGTAAACAAAGTATCCGCAGCTTGTGAAATAACTGAAGAATATTTTTTTCATTCTAGAAGCATTTCTATTGACTTTTAACAATAAATATGGTGCTTACTGGCGCATATTTATAATTTAATTGATTTTATAAGTACTTGAAGGTCACTAATGCGAAAAACAAAATAATATCTATGTCTGTCCGACATTTTTAGGTTTATAAATAACTACGCTAGGCTAAAGCACATTTTACATTATTCGACCAAGAGGTATATACCTATATACTGTAATGTTTTACAAATTAACCTTTTATATTTCACTCTTTTATTTATATTTTGATACAAAAATAACGTTTATTGACAATTATAAATTAAAACTCATCTGACATTTTTTACTGACATCCCGACCTACTTATATTAATATTATATTAAAAATAATTCACTACAATTCCCCAAATTCAATTATAAATTTTCGAATTATTGTCTTTGTAAAATTTTAAATTGAATTTCTATTGTTAGCTGTGCTGTGAACCATACTAATTCTTCTTCTGTTCCGGTAGTCTCTGAATCTATTATTGTTGAAATATCTTACATTATTATACATATATTATTATTTGTGTTATGTTTTTATTTTTTTCATATACTTATTCTTCTTTTGCTTTTATCCTACATTTAAACGGTATCGGATAGTTCTTCATATTGAGGGTTTTTTCATCTAACACTTCTAAGTTTACATAATTCTTAGCTACTCTATTCTCTTCAGTTACCAGTTTTGGATATTCATTAATAATCTTATTTATACATTCTGTATATTTAGGTACTTGGCACATTAACATTTGGCTGCTTATTTTCCCTTTACTTCCTACTATATAAATCTATGATATTCTTTATTGCTACTTGCATTGCTGTTTCTGGTCCGAAATGCACTGCTATTTTCCCTATGAACTGTTCTTCAGACCAGCCCATATCCAAATACAGTGCTTCGTTATATAACTTCAGCAAATACATTTCCCTTGTATCCATCAACCTTTCATTATATTTACCCTTCTCTCTCTTACCTTTTCTTGTTGAAAATGTCCCCAGTACTGTTCCATGTACATTTTCTCAAAACATGCAAAACTGTCTATTTTACGTCGTATTACATTAAACCATCTCTCAGCCTCCCCTTTCATTGTAGGACTAATAATATTCATGAGTTTATTATAATTTAACTCATAATCATTACTCAGATATGATCCAACGAAGTTCTTAATAGTCTGTATATAGTTTACCGGGTGAAACCTCTTATCATTATAAAATTTCTCAATAATTTCCGTCCACGTTGGTCCCCAGGTACTGCTATGATCATATGCATCTGTAGTTATTTTCATTATTTCCCCTGTCATTTTCTTAAGATCTTCAATGATTTTCTTTTATAAATTACAAGTTTCTTTTATTTCATCGTCAAAATGTTGATGTTTGTTTTTTATTTCATAAATCTCATCTTCTACCCGTTCTATATGTTGTTCATTCCTAACAATTTTATTACTGTTTTCTTCTATCTTTTCATTTATCTGCACTTCATTCGCTTCTCCTCTTCATTTATTCTTACTTCCATTCTTGACGTGAAATTCTCATGCATCTCCTGTAACTCCTGTTGTCTTTCTTGTTTATCTTGTTGTTTCTGTATCTCTTCCTTACCTTCTCTTTCTTTTTCTCGTTCCCGTATTAAATCTTCCACAAATTTCTTCATTTCTTGTATTTCAGTACTCATACTCGGTATTGTCAGTTATCGGAGTGCTTGCATATCCCGTCCTATATTTGATCTACTTCTTCCTCTTCTGCTATTATTCATTTTTTTTACTGATATGCCTGCCCCACGTTGTTGGGCGCCATTTATTTGTAATATTTTAAAAATTAACCATTTATATTTCACTCTTTTATTTATATTTTAATACGAAAATAACGTTTATTGACAATTACAAATTAAAACTCATCTGAAATTGTTATTTATTGACATCTCGACTTACTTATACTATTGTATTAAAAATAATCCATTACAATGCATACATACATATGTATGTATATGTATTACACTGACGTAAATGCTATATAGAATAGCGTCAGAAAATATGGACAGTATCTAATCTAATTGTACATAAAAATTGGATATTGAACAATAAATGTCTAACATAACATAGAAAGACAATATAAGTATATATGTATATATATAAGTATATAAGTATATATATAAGTATTAAATTAGCGCAAGCATGTAGACCAATGGCTTAAGACTAAATTCTTAACACGATTGTTTCTAGTTTGTTACAAACTAAAAGTGTTACAGGTATGTCTTTTACTAGCTACAAAAGCTATTGATAAAATATCAAAATCCGCACATACATCTGCCTCTTACCAACATTGCATAGTCAAAACGGAACTGAATATCAGGTCTATTAACATTGTTGCACAACGCCAATTTTATGATGAGCTAAAAACCAAACATCTTGGGGTTTTGACGCATTTTTCGCGTATTTGAAAATTCGAGGTTTTACTAATATCCATTAAGACGCTTATTCACAGTTGTCAGCCAAAAGAAAGCACCGAAATGAAGGAGGTCTAGTCTAGCAGCAGTAACTATGTTAAATTAAACTTTGACCTACATATGATTGGCTATTTTACATGCTGTGCACTACTGCTGTCTCACTGTTAGGTAAAAAGTTGAGAGTTGAGAGGAAACGAAGTCAGTTCTGGAAGTGGGTCTACCAACTTCAGATACAGTTTGGATGAAATTTTTGAATACAAGGAAGCCATTACTGACGTTGGTGTTTTCAGATCGTTTTTTGTAGCCTTTAGTATCTATTTTTCTAATTAATACAGGGTATCCCACGGAACTGACTAGTTAGAAGTTTTCGGACTTAACGAAACACTTCAGTTTTGAAAGTTTTGGGTTCGCAAGAATTTGGTACTTATTTTCTGACTTCTGTTGCACCAAAACTTAGTTACATCATACGGGGTATTCAAAAATTTGATATATGAAACAATTTTTAAAGTTGTAAAACTCAGTTTTTTCAAATAGAAAGTCCTGTATATTTTGACGCTGTTGGACGCAGAATTCATTCTACATCGATTAGCTATAATACTTCCTATATCTACATACATCCAATAGTTTGCTTCCTATTCCCATTTTATTTATTAATGTTTCGAAATGGCGGAATAATATTTTATCTGGTAGGCTATGACTTGGCTGGACTATTGTTTTCAGAAATCATTATTGTTGTAGTCGTTGAGCGTGATGTATTTTGTGTCAGATAAGTTTAGATTATTGTATAATTTATAAACAAATTAATAGAGAATATTGGAATTTACTCAAATCAGGATATTTTAAATTAATTTTATAATCATGGAGAATGTCAAAGAATTGCGGGAAGAATTTTGTCGTATTTTTTAATATTACGTTGTCTTACAGATTTTGTTTAAACGTCATTAATGTTAAGTGTTTTATCTATGTATTCCTTTTCACTTCATCTCCCTTCCGGAAAGCTTGTACTGGAATTTCTGAAAAAGGATGCATCTTATTGTGTTTCAGTATCCTGTGAACAGATGATTTTAAAATACCCAAATCTTCACAACCAGCATAAATTTCAAATATCCTGATTGGAGTAAACTCCAATATCTTCTATTATTTTGTTTATAAATTACGAAATAATGTATTCTTATCTGACACAAAATCTGTTCGATGTCAAAGTTATAGCTTACCAGATAATTTATTCTGCCATAGTAACGTAATAATATATAGGATGTTCTACTTAACATAACAAAGTTTGTGCGAGAAACTTAAAAATATTTTAGAAAGAGAGCAATCACCAAATTATTGCGAACCCAAAACTTTCAAAACGGAAGTGTTTCGCTAATTGTAAGTGCGAAAACTTCTAACTTTCGCCAGTTTCGTGGGAAACCCTGTATAGTTTCGTAAGATATGATGTTGACGTACACTAAAAATCAGAAAAACAGGATCGAACAAAAGTAAACTAAAATCGAAAACTAAAGGGATATAGCTTACATAAATAAACGAGCAATAAAAAATAAAAAATAAATGAGGCCGTAAATAATGGTTGGAGCTAAATATGTATGTTTATGAACACTACTGATTTTCTTTCATATTTTTTGTTCGCGATCTTCGTACGAATACCTCTGTATTCCGTTCAAATACCTCAAACATGGATATGTCGCTCTAGAGTATTTTCTTTCTGTCCTCTAGTGACCAATTTCGATATATTCGTCCCCACTGTACTCGCTTTGGCTTGTTGCCACGGTGTAGTAGCGGTTTTGGACGGCAATGCACCTATTGTAGTTACAAAATTTTTTATTACAATCTCGATTCAGTTTGTACGTGATTTTTGGTGCTCTTAGTTTCTTTTTGCGCTTACCAAACGGTGTATTTCTGCCATTAGAGTTTGCTGTAATGCGAGAAGGTCATCGCCGCCCAACCTCCTTAAATTATTTTTTTTTCAGATATTTACCGTACGAAGTAACCTTTTTTGTGTAGTGCAATAACGGTTTTAAACCCGCCTTTTTACACAGGTGGGCTTACCATGTGATATTTTAGGACACTATTTTTCTGACATAACAGTGCAAACCTATACGCTAGTAGTCCAACGGTGTACTAAAGCAACGTTATCTGACCAAAGTTGCCAAGCGGAGGAGCATGTAAAACTACCTAGATTTTTATTCTCCCATGCTCCATACGCAACTCTAATTAGAAAATTGTCTCCAGATGAACAATGTAATATACATTTTCATTGATCTAGTGCAAATATAAGATTTTCAGAGATAGCACGTACTTTCTATTGTAAGTATGACAAAAGTAAGCCTCTCGAATATAATTAATAATTTGTCTAATTTGGCAAGTTTATAATATTACATCAGCTTTATTAATAGTTTTTTAATAATTGTTCGAAATTAGATAATCAGTACTGTATATAATTTACACAGCTTCGTATATATTTAATTTATTTTTAATTGATATGACGTTTACCAGTAATTCCTATATATTTTTTTTCTATCGACATAATAAAATAGTCAAAAAGTAATTTTTTGTCTTTAATTAAAGGCATAACAAAAACCCAATTATTTTTACCATGTCTCATTTTAAGACTATAATCATACTTCGGTAGTGGATAATTAATAATTGTTTACATATTTTGTTAAACAGAACTTATACAAAAACAACTAAGTGCAAAACTATTGACATTAGCTATTTAGCGGATAAGGAAAATCAATTTTGTCTCCATCTCTTAGGTGGTTGTTTTTGTGGAGTCTTTGGTATTGATCTCTCGTGCATATCTATGCTAGTCTGCCAATTTGCATTTTTTCCGATATGATCATTCCATTTCTTCCTTCTTTGCTTCCTTCACTTTACTCCATCCTGTAGTCTGGACGTGTTCCTTATTTACTTGTCTATCTCTTACAATTAGTGTGACATTCTCAATTTTGCTAAAAAGAAAGTTTTCTTCCTTAGGTATTTGTTTCGCTAGATAATTGGGTTCAGATAGCCCATTACGTATGTCGCCTTCAGTGCCTATTGTTGAACGATCATAAGGGAGTTTTTTTGGTTAGTCACCTCAACACCAGGATATCTATAGCTCATTACCTGCTGCCATTTTTATATTCATAAAAAATACAAAAAACACAGCAGTACAGAAAGGAAAATTGCTGATACTTCAACGTTTTGGATATCTACAGCTGTTTCTTCATTTTATATTGCCTGCAGCATTTTCTAATGAGAAATTAGCAAACATCTTATCATGAAGTGATTCCACCTACCCTGATACTGTTTCTCTATTTTTGCACAATGTCTTGATAGAATATTTTTCCTTGTTCATTACGCATACGTCCTTGCTATACTTGCCATACCTACTTCTTATGCTATTTTCAAAATTTTCATTTTTAGATAGCTCTAATAAATATTCTGGTGTTTCACAGAGGCGCAGAATCACCAATTTCGAAACTACTAATGGGTCAACTATAACATTAAATTTTTCAGGAACAATATTGGTGCACGGCCGCCATTCTTTTATTTGGTAATGATGCTGAACTACTCAACTATACCACAGACAAAAAGTAGCAATTTTTTCCTGAAGATCGGGTAGTACGGAAATAACATTGAGCAAGGTTTAATATAATATATAGTTGAGATACTGCCACACAATTCTTTTGTGTTTGCAAAAAGAGCTAACAGTCCGTAAATTCATTTGTCGATTCACACCAAATCATCGTTGATTTTTAATTTTGAGGTCGAAATATTCTTCATAACATATTTGAATTAATTTAGTGAAAGAGTTCTTAGCAGTTTTATAAAGCTTAAACAAAAAATACAAGTTTTTTATAGAAGGTAAATATATACAATAGCATATTAACACTGAATGCAGAAGTTAGGACTGGAATCAAACTCAATCAATAGTTTTACATATTACATATTGCTTGTAACTTCTGCTGTACTACTTGAGTTGATTCTCCACACCTTCTTCAAGTAAAATCGAAAACACTTGATATACATATAAGAAATCCTCGGCTAAATCTACTAAATCGTGGAATAGGATTCATAAATATAAACATTGAATTTAATGCAAATTGACGACAGACGCTACCAGTAAGTCAGGATTTCTATTAATAAAGTATATAATAAAATTTTCATTAAATGAATACATATGTAAAAAGTTAATAGTAGGTGCCAGATAGATGTAAATAATATAATAATAAGTAAGCGAATAGAAATTTTCTAAGGCGCAAGTGCTTATCCTTATTACCTACATAGACCTAGAATAATAGAACTATTATTCGATAATAAACTAGGAGAATTTCTGCAGCCACTCTTGCTTTGTAACAAAGAAATGCCAATTTAAATGCAAACTTAAAAAAGCTGCATTCTGAGTTTTAGTGCTGCGTACTACAAATTATGTGTTGCACATAGTATTATTACATGTATATACAATCTATAAAATCATATTTTGAAAATGCCCATGTTATGGTCAGTCAGTTTGTATATAGCGACTTCAATTGCACAAAGACTCGTCATAGTAATAAATATTACAAACTGCATTCTAATGCAGCTGCATAGAATATTGTGAAGTAGGTCAAAATCTTATAGTTACGGCAACTGGAACTAACTACCATCATTCTAAAGTAATGTAAAACGAGTTATATAATACATAAATCGTTATGGAAAATGTATTTTCTTGTTCTATAAAATAATATAGTTCAGCAATTCTTCTTCTCGAGATTTTCGTTTAAAGCAGGAACTGATGCATTATATTAACTGAGAAATGCAATTCTGCTCAGATAAATAAAGAAGTTTCGTTATTTAAATAAAATATTCCATCTCTAGTTTACATTTTTAGATATAAATATTGTAAATAATTAGGTAATCACATATCACAATAATATTTGCGTGAACAATAAATACGAAATACGTACATATGTTAATATATTAAAAGATGATGCAAGCGCTATTTCACTTTCGCAAAATAGTTCCTAAGGCGTTTGCTGATCTTAACGGAATAGGATTAAAAACCAGTGGTATACTTACTTCTTGCAGCACAAGGAAAAGCTGTAAGCCAAGCAAAGAAGGCGTAAAACTAGACAATTCAAACAACTGTCACAGGAAATTTTGTGTTGCGGGTTTCCCAACGTTTTACGGAATAAACAATAAGAATGAATTATTGTCACAAGGCAACTACAGAGAATTTGATTCGACCATTTTTAACTGTTGAGGATAAATCAAAACTATTGATAGGTTTGTACACGAATATTTATTTATCTGCGCCGTAAAGCAAATTTTGGAAATTTTAACAAATGGAGCGGTTATTAACTTAAATTGCGAGCAACTCTAGCGTTACAACCAGTTTTTATGTGTTATCCATTTATGTACAGTTATGACAGATAGCGAGTTCAGCATAGACTACAATGTTTGTAAATTCTCTGGATTGCAATTTTCTTTTTATATAAATGTGTTACTAGTTTTACTAGTTTCACTAGTATGTATTACTCTGTATGATAATATTACGTTAGTAATTGTTGTCGAACAAGAAATGACACTCGATCATAGAGCCGGTCTTAGCGCGGTGTGCCACAAACATCATAAACCAGCATTTGAACGTAGCTCTGCTTTTCCCACAGCCAGAGATTAGCCGCCTTGCCATTGCAAAGTTTTACATGTGCATACATACGTATGTATATGATTTTACATTTTTTTAGTAAAGTTTAACATTCTTGTTGCTTGAATTTTTGAAGAAGCAACAATATTGCAATATATATAGTTAACCATATACTACTATCAATGCGTTGAGAAAAGAATGCACTGAATACTAGTGTCTCTCGTAATAAACGTAAAAAAGATATTTTTCTACATTTTTGGGCACTTTTTTTACATTATAAGAAGAAGTGCTGCAATAGATACACGAACTATTTTTTTTTCGGTGTAGCTACCACAAACTAAGAACCGTTTACATCCTTACATAAAGTTACACAATACAGCAACTACTGCAATTTGGTATATTGTCATATATCCATTTGTGCCCTAGGTTTTCTCGTTATTAAGGATAGTTAACCGTAACGATATGCATATACCGTGAGTTTTTTTGTATCTCTGAATATATAACATTAACATTGCCCTTTGTTCAGTTTTAAAATGGACAAGGCAATGCATTGCAGGCAGTTATACCGTGTGTCCCAATACCGATGCTCACCATTGGTATCTCGGTTATTAGAATACATATAGCAATGGTTAAATGGCGAATATTTTGCAGAATTCAATCCTCGCAACTAATCTTGTTTCAAATTTGACTCACCTTTTTTCATTTTCAAAAACTTTGAAAAATCAAATTGGTATTTGTCGATTTCGTTATTCCTCAATAACTGAATAACGCTTAATCTGACCTCTTTTGAAGTTGCCGTTAACTAAAAATATTTGACACATGTTACACATCGTTGAAAAGCACTTTTTAAGCGTTATCTAAAAAATCCAAAATCCAATATGGTCACCATATAAAAAACAAAAATTAGCGCAAATAACTTAGAAACAAACGACAATCAAGGATTTCTGTTAAGTTTGGTCTTAAAAAAGTGTCTCAACAATGTAAAACAGGTTAGATTAAGAGTTATTCAGTTATTGAGGAATAACGAAATCGACAAATACCAATTTGATTTTTCAAAATTTTTAAAAATGAAAAAAGTTGAGTCAAATTTGAAACAAGATTAGTTGCAAGGATTGAATTCTGCAAAATATTCTCCATTAAACATTGCTCTATGTATTCTAATAACCGAGATACCAATGGTGAGCATCGAAATTGGGACACACGGTATAATGCAAGCCAATGCACTGTTTGACAAATAAACTTTCTAGTACATCAAGACTTTAATTGAATTAATTAACTAGATTATGACTTCGTTATTAAAATAGTTCAATTAAAACAATACAAGACTAATTTCGTTGAAAAAATAGCAGAAAAATACCACTCTGGTTGTAAATGACATCAGTATCCAAGCCATCGTTTTTGTACAGACCACAATGACAATGACACCACTGACACATACAATAATATTTTTGGATTGTACGCGCAGGATTTCTTAAGAAATTGGGATTCAATGCACGCAGTGAGAATGCGATCCCATATTCCTGAATATTTTGTATCTGTATATTATTATAAATTTTAGATTTAAGATAACCCAAAAGAAAAAAGTCATTTGGCGAAAAGTCGGGCGAGCGTAGTGGCCAAGCGACTGTGCCAAATGGACCTCTCCAGCGATCTCGAAGCAATTCATTACGGAATCGCGTAACAGTAGCTGTAGAATGTTGTGGGGCCC
Source organism: Popillia japonica (assembly GCA_004785975.1). NCBI lineage: Eukaryota > Metazoa > Arthropoda > Insecta > Coleoptera > Scarabaeidae > Popillia > Popillia japonica. The sequence goes on from ML219524.1 coordinate 11,265, forward strand.
CGTCCATTCCACACATTTTCAATGTTTAAATTTTGCATTACTAGAATAATACGTATCTTAAGGAGTTCGATAAACTTATTTCTGTGAAGCATGCCATCAATAAAGAACGGATCGATAAAGGTGTTGCCTATTACTCCAGCCCTAACATTGACCCTCTCATTATAGCGGGTGTGGGATAGATTATAATAATAATAATAATAATAATAGAGTTTATGTTTCAACAAAAGTATAACACAATCTGAAAAAAGCCAAACAAAAACAGTTGAATACAAACGTTGAAAAAACACAGGATGCATGTGCTTGTTGGTTTGCAACCAGTACCTGTTGGAATAAGACAGGAGTAGGATATGTAAGATTGGAATTACAGAAGTAGGAATAAACCAATATTACCAGGCATTTACGGTTGTAACGTTCACGTTATTCTTGAGCGTCCGTGTAGGTGCAAAATTAGTTTAGCGCATGTGTGAATTAAAACATGTGGGTTTTTTGTAAGTGGCAAGGATGATCGGTCTATCTTATCTCCGAACCATCACGTTGGTAGTACGTGAAATGTGTCTTCTTCTTATAAGGTTTCTACATTTGATTTTATCTTTAGTTTCGTAACGAACTGCTTAGTATGCAGGAATAAATTATTATTATTATTAACTAGGGCAACTTATCGGTGCCAGAGGTAGCTAAGCTTTAAATTATTTTCCTTTAGTAGGTTTTTCCTTTGTGCTTCCAGTATGGCGATAGTACGTGTTTTCTTGATTGTTTGAAATTTGGCTTTAGCTTTTGCTTAAGTTTATTTCTATTGTGTGGGTAATCCACTACTGGTTTTTAATCTTTTGGGATATAAATGTCTGAAGTCAATTTTTTCATTGAGGACAGCAACTAGCATGAGGATCTACGGTTCATAGAGAGAGAGAGAGAGAGAGGTTGCCTTTCCTTATTTTTCCTAAAAACGTTTTTATACATAACAGTTTAGTTTTCTTTTTCCTTCCACAATTAAAAAATATCGGATTTGATACCTTTTAAAATTTATCTCTTTCATGTATATATGTATATTGTAACTATATCTTTATTAACTTTGTATACATGTATATTAATTTAGGGCTTAGGTTCCTCACATATCTTCTTGCACTGGTAATTTGTTCCTTTATTGTTTACAGGTTCTTTTTTAAACTGCACTCTCTTATCACTATATTTTTACCACCTTCTTGACATTTGACTTTTTATTATTTTTTTTACTCATGACAACCCATTACTTAAAAATTTAAGAAATTTCAGTCTGACAACGTCCAAATGTCATTATCTTTTCAACCCAGCACAATTCCCCAAATTGAATTTACAATTTTACGAATATATTTGTTAAATTTTAAATTAAATTTATTCCCTCAAATATGTTTCAAAAACCTATTGGTTCGGCGTCTCCACTCTGTTCTCCAAATTATGGCTACTCGGTTCACCATAATCACAAGAATGAAGCTGGCTATTCCGCAAGATCTTTCACATTATTGAAAACATTTCTTTTATTTCTGGTACAAATAATATAACAAAAATAGGTTATAAATACTTGTAATAATTTTAATTCAAATTCCCATATTTTTAATAATAAAACTTTTAACCTTGCTAATATCACTTGGATAGCACGAACTAATGCTGCGCAAGAACTTGATAAACCGAATGGTACCACCATAAATTGATAAATTTCGCCTTCTATGCTAAACCCTGTATATTTACGCGACTTTTCTTCTAATGGTATTAGCCAAAATGAATTCCTTAAATCCAATAAATTTGATATTGCTTAACCTACTTAACATACTCTCTATGTTTTGTTGTGACTCATACTGTGGTTTTGTGATTTGATTCAGTTTCCTACTGTCTAAACATAGCCTAATATCTCCATTTTTTTTTCTTACCACGACTAAGGGATTGATGTAATATGTTTTCGCTTTTTCTATTATTCCGTTCTTAATCAATGACTGTATCTCATCTTTTACTTGTTTCCTATATTTAAAAGGTATTGGATAATTTTTCGTATTAAATGGTTGCTCTTCCAGCACTTCTAGGTGATGATCACTCCGCTGTCCATTTCGGAAATAAGCTTC
>ML219524.1:13364-29079 GCA_004785975.1 Popillia japonica
TCGGAAATAAGCTTCCAAAATGAATTTCTCGTGTTCTAACGTGTAGGGCATTATACCCTAAAGAGGCTAACTAGGTTAGGTGGATATTGTGTTGTAAAATAACTTGGTGTCTTACCAGAGATAAATTCCCTTAGTCTATTACAATACTTAAAAATACTATTGTTAATGATATTAGATTTAAATATAAACGGTTTGAAAAAAATAGATAAATAAACGAAGGAAACTATAACACAAACGCCAATGACACCAAATGTCAACAAAATCGATTTAATGTATGCATAATGTATGAAATTTGTATGTAGATAACTTCACTCGTTAAACTGGTAGTAAGTAAAGATAAATTTTCCCGGAAAATAGTTTTTATTACGATAATCATTCTGAATCGCATGGTATGTATGAGGAAAACACTTGTTTTATTAAAGATGGTTAAACACAAAAATTGCATTGCTTTAGTCATAAAAATAATTAAAAAAGGTAAATCTACAAAGAAATTAAGGTATCTACTATTCACATTAAAAGATAGAGGATACTTAATTAATTTGAATTTGAATTGTTGGTAATTTACCGCTTTTATTGAAACACACATTGAAATAAGAATAGTACATCTTGTAAATGTATGAAATTAGTGATCGTGTGCACTATAGAGGAATTCAAAAAACACTTACCGTTTTAAGCGTCTTCCAATGATTGACAATCTGGAGAAACTCGATTATGTATTTTCAACATAATGTGCAGTTTACACAAAATCATAGTTACACATAGTTGTGTATTATATAAACTGCTGTCGATTAATTTTGTTATGATTGTGCTTCGTACTGCTTACGTGCTCTTTACAGGCTGTTTTTGACCAACACATTAGATATGTATTGCACACTAAACATTTAATTATTGAACCATCGTAAATTAACTCCGGGAAATTACTAAGAAACTTATTCACTTCGTCGTTTTCTCGATTTATGTGTCGACGGCATTTTGTTACGTATACTACACTTACAGTCTAAGCGGGTACAAGATACATACTGAACGCTTTTTATTAGTTCTGATTAGAGATGGGCAGTTCAGTTCAATTTGCAGATCCGTGTCATCAGTTCTAGTTCATTTTACTGAATTGTATCTTTGAGTCAGTTCGCAGTTCATTTCTGATTTTCAGTACACATATTTACTCCTGTTACATGCGTATATGACCCAACTTATGTACTGTCATAAGAAGCCAGTACGACAGCACTGCTCAATTCTCCATCAATTCTCCATATCTTTAATACCTACATACATATGAATTAGAGACTTATTATCAAATATGTGCTATAATTCCATTATTCATTACATTTAAAGCAAGTTATTTAAACATCAGAATTTTTCCTACTATACTAAACAAGCATACTTTATTACATACTTAGTACAATATTTAAAGACCCATTTTACAGAAAATACGTTTTTTTGAAATATCTATTTACATCGCATATTTTATTTGCTTATTCACAATTATTGGATGAATACATATCTAATATTACCAATAAGGGTATATTACTTACGAATCTTGTATCAGTCAATTTACTCAGTTCAGTGTACTACTCAGTTCATTTCGACCGGTTCTCTCATTCGGCTCTTGTGAGTCAGTCAGTTCACCTAGTTCCTAGTTCATCTGAACTTGTGGTTCTTTCGAGTCTTGTGTGTCAGTAAGTTCACCTAGTTCCTAGTTCAATTCGAACTTAAGTGTGTTTCGAATCTTGTGTGTCAGTAAATTCATCTAGTTCTTGGTTCATTTCGAACGTCTTTCTTGTTGGTTTTTCAATGCGCTATACATTATTTTAAAATTGTACATATAGACATAATAGAAATCTTGTTTAATATTTCAATTTCTATAAAAAATTAAGTTATGTGCAGTAATAATGGTAATAATAATTTTACTGACACAGTTCATTGAGTCTTTTTAAGGATACGTGTCTTTGAACTGAGTAGTTCGTGAACTGTCCATCTCTAGTTCTGATGCAATACAATCACCCTCACATCGGCGCAGCTGTCTTCCAGGAAAATTGGTCCGCTGTAATTATTAGTAGTAGCAATGCCGAAATATCATCACAAACATACGAAAACAGAAATAAATCAAAAGTTAAAAGGAGAGCAAAAATATTTCTTGAATCTCATTTTCACAGTTAGATTTTTTGTTAGATCCGGCGGCTCTACTGTAAACTTTCGAACACAAGACCTTTTATCAGCGTAAGTATTGCTGGAAAGTGTAGTAATATCATGTCAATCAAATTGATCTAGAAATGTAATACTTTGTAAGCAGCATGTTTATGCAGTTGTGTTTTAAGCGTGTCTGTTACATTCCATTTATTACTGTTTGCATATCATCACACCCCCATGACAGCGGACTGTGATGCACTATTTATTCAACACATTTTAGAATAAAATATCATGTTACTCTACGAAAAATGCGTGCACGATGGAAGGGCACCGATGTGAATTTATATGTAAATTCTGCTTGTTTCTCGTAACTAACTTGTTAACCTTTAAGGTCTTGTTAATAAAATAACCGAAAATGTCCGTCAAAAAGCCAACTCTTGGCAGCGTATCTCTAGTAATGTAAGCACTTTATTCACATGATAATGGAGTATCGAATAAAAGCTCAGATATCGTTGCATTTAGAATCAAATTCCGATCGGTCAAAAGGTGTTATGTGATACTCGGCATGGTATTCGTATCTTTCGAACCTGAATAAACAAAACCTTCGACCAGTTTTAACGCTGTCGATCTTAAACACGTACTGCATTACTATCGGCTGTAATAATCTCTCTTCTAATGCCTAAAGAAACACGGAGTTGTTGATTCAGTATTTCGTGCGACTGGAGGAAGGAGGCGAGGTATATATGAACGGATATGATATGTATTATTTTCAAGCTCTTTGTTTAGTGTGAGCTCCGCGGATACCATTTTCAAGAGTTTCATCTACCATTGTTATTGCAAGAATGTTATGTCAATATGTAAACTCTGAGGGATAAATGTGATTATACATCACGGTTGGAGTCTGTATGCTTCTCGGCAAAGAACCTTTTAGATTCCTTGACGTACAAATTAAATGTTATTCAATCTTTTGTTACCTAAAACAACACTACAGTATTATGGAGATAGAAGTGATAATTATTTCATTAGAGAAGCCATTATTTATTGGACAAACAATATATGCTGCCGGCATGGAACAGTATCTAATTAAAGCATTGAAGATAGCGGTGTTGAAGGTATTATTGACGACAGGAGACGGGACATATAATAATTCAATTTAATTTATGGGATGTATCATCACTCTTCCCATAAATTAATGGTCTGCATTAATTCTTTGTAAATAGTTTTTGGATCGGACTGTAGTTTTATTCTCGATCTCCCCGATTTAATTCTCATCTGTGTAATATGAATATGAAAAATATATCGATGATACCTACGTCTCAGTAAACAAGATTCAATTTAGGGTCACTGCGCAAGCATTATTATTTAGTATTGATTACAACTTACATTATAGTGTGGTTGACTTAGTTCTTTTATTGGCGTATAGACCTTGCGATTATATGACTGAATCAAATATTTATTTGAAAAATTTTCACTGGCGACGCACCAAAAGATTATTGCTTCTCAAACGTTCTACACTACACGATTCTAGATCATCCCTTCATTTTGCCTATATAAGCGGGTGGATGGCCCGAACTTTAGTTCCGTTCTACTTGGACTACTGAGGTGATTACTTCGACGAGCAATATCCTAGCGAACTGCTAGCTCCGTCAATTTGCTTTGATGCAGAGGATCGCCAGTTTCAAACAAATGGACTGAAGAATTCTTTTTCATTTTACACAATGGTAATCCTATTTGTTTGTTGTGTAATGAATCCATTTCAATGATGAAAGAATATAAAGTGGCACTACTCATCCTATGCTGTACAAATAAGAAAAGACAAAAACCAGAAGCTTACCGCAAAATTTGGAAAAACAGCAGCCAATGTTTCATCATCAAAGAACAAAACTTCATAATGTTGTGAAAGCTAGTTTTATAGTTAGTTCAAAATTGGCAAAGTTATTAAAACCATTTGCCGAAGGAGAATTTATCAAGGAGTGTATGTTAGAAGTTTGCAGTGTTTTGAGTCCTGAAAAATAAAATGAATCTGCAAAAAATAGATTGTCAGGATGAACTGTTGCCCGACGTATAGAAATGATGGCTAATCATATAAAAAGAACTTTGACTGACTGTATCGCTTAGACGAGAGCTCCGATTTGTCTGACACAGTTCAACTGGCTATATTTATTCGAGGTGTTGATAAAGAGGTTACTGTTACTGAAGAATTGCTTGCTTTACAGGCTCTAAAAGGAACCACTACAGGAGAGGACGTTTTTAATGAAGTTCAAAAGGTATTCACAAGTTTCGGCTTGCCACGGTCAAAATTAGTTGGTGTATGCACAGATGGTGCACCTTCTATGGTCGGCTTACGTAAACGTTTCATCGGAATTTTGTATGAAATAGCAACTGAATTAAACGTGCAAAAAGGTAATTTGATAGTACTTCATTACATTATCCACCAACAGAACTTGTGTTCTAAATTCATTCGACTCCAGAATGTTATGAATGTGGTAGTAAAAACCATCAATTTTATTCGATCCCGACGGCTTAACCATCGTCAGTTCTAGGCGTTTTTGGATGAAATATCAGCCGAATATGACGACTGGCCCAACATGGATATGTGACTTAGCATTTCTGATCGACCTTACAGGCCATTAGGCCATTTGAATGATTTAAATTTGAAACTTTAAAAACAGGGACAGTGAGTAAATGATTTGTACCGCCGTTTGAAAGCGTTCCAGAACAAAATCCGCTTGTGGGAGGCACAGATGCTATCTCGTAACAGTGAGCATTTCAACACGCTCTCTGTGTATGAAAATACTGCTTATGCTCAATATACTGAAGAACTCAAATTACGGAGCAATTTTCGAACAGATTTAGCTATTTTAAAAACATGGAAGACAGTTTTTATTTGCGACTCCAACAAAACGAAATGTACAAAATGCTCCAATACACTTGCAAATCTAGTTGATCGAGCTTCAAGAAAACGCACTCCCAAAATCTAAATTTGAAGACGTGGAACTGTGCGATTTCTACAAAAAATACCTCGAAGAGGACCATTTTCTAGAGCTTAGAAAATTCGCAAGGAGATTGATTTTTGCACAACATGTCACTTGATCTTAGTATTACTTGATCTAAGTATTAAACAGGCCGAGTGTACACCAGCGAACGTAAGTTCTTGAACATTCATATCCAACCAGTCGACTCAAAAATATCGTTGTCTCGTCAAGTCCCTCATTTCCCATTCTTTACAATACATACTCGACGGGTCAACTGCGATCTTTTTTACCAGCCTAGTGTGAGTGAGTGAGTTTTTTTCATTATTTGTATGGGAATCTCGGAAACCATAAGACATACGCGTTAGGTTAAATGGAGAAAGATTTACATCTTTATAAGCCTCATCCAGATATGCTTTTGTCCATTTAAGAAAATGCATGGTTTACTAGATATTTTCAAAATTGAAATTCTCCAAAATCTTTTCAGTGCTGTAAGTCTATTCACAAAGATAGAAAAAAAACTTTGAATTTTGTTTTTAGGAAATTCAATTTCAAACAACGGCATCTTAAATTTGTAATTTTACTTAGCATTTTTGAGTTAGCAAGCAACGTATATTTTTTTTAAATGGAAACCATAGTTGGCTATGACATGTTCTAATAGTGCATTGTTTTTCTGCTTGCAATGATATAACGTTGGTAGCACTTATTTTCATGAATAACAGGACAATACACTATATAATTATTATGTTTAACACAAATATTACCTTGCCATGTTTACTTTATCATTGACAGTTCGTTCATTATGGTGACTATAGTTGGTTTTGTCAGTGATTTAGTTGCTTTACAAAGTTAGTTATGGTGTATACAAATCGTGAGAAACTTGATATGATCGAATGTTACATTATTTGTAACAAAAACAGTAAACAACCCGCCGAACGCTATTTTCTATTGTATTTTGATTGCCGTCAACTATCGTTAGACACTTTCAAGAACTTGTACAGTAATTTAAAAGAGTTTGGAAGTTTTGTTAAACCTAGAAATAAGGGTAATATTGATGAAAACACACAAATAAATGTTTTAGCAGCTGTTAATGAGAATCCATCAACATCAACGCGGCAAATTTCACAAGGCGCTGGTACCTCACAAAGCACAGTAGTGAGAATGTTATCAAAACATAAGTACCATCCTTATAAAAAATTAGTTGGTCAAACTCTACACCCTGGAGACGATAAAAGGCGATCAATTTTTTGAGCTTGGTTCGTAAATATGTGCCATGAAAATAACAACGTTCCGATGCAGAGTTTATGGACCGACGAAACACATTTCACAATCGCCATAATGAGCACCTGTGGGCGCAAATAAATCCTCACCGTTTGGAAGAAAGGCAACTTCAGATTAAGTTTGCCTTCAATTTGTGGTGTGGTGTTATTGGTTCGCAACTGGTTGGGCCATTTATTTTTAATGAAACTTTAACCGGAAATCGATATTTGAGATTTCGACAATATCCTAAATGAATTATCTAAACTCGAACTATCAGGCACAGGTCAAAAGATATTTAGATGAATTATTTCCAAACTCGTGGATCAGCAGAAATGGTCCTGTTTTATGGGCTGCACGTTCCCCAGATCTTCCACCATTAGATTTCTTCGTCTTTGGAGCAATAAAGATCTAGTATATGTGCGATCATATGCAAAGCCAGAGGAACTATTGGAAGCTGTTCTTTATGTAGTTGATAGGTTAGATAGGCGCAAAATTAGGAAAGCTATTAACTCTGTGTTGAGCAGGTGCCGTATGTGCGTCAATACTAATGTCGGGCATTTCGAACACTTAATGTAAATTTAGAGTGTTACGTGTTGTTAATAACTACTTCATTTCTTTTCCATGGCAAGACATGATTTTTGTTAAACATAATAATAGTGTATTGTGCTGTTATTTATGAAAATAAGTACTACGACCCTTACATCATTGCAAGCAGAAAAAATGCACTATTAGAACATGTCATAGCCATAAAGATGCAAATCTTTCTCCATTTAACCTAATGCGTATCTCTTATGGTTTCCGAGATCCCCATACAAATAATGAAAAAAAAACTCGCCTGTATTTGATATATCGTTACATTACATTTTAAGTGATGCTGCGCTTTGAATAATTAGTATATGTATTTTTATAACCTTTACGTATGTACTTATGTTGCTGATACTTTTTTCCACTTCTAGATCAATTATAACACTTTTAATTCGATTAAAAATCAATTAATTAAGGTTCAACTAATTAGGTTTTCGGTACACAAGTACTTTAGTGGAATAAAATTGACATTTAATTTGTGTCAATTAATAAACAACTAACCATGCTTATCAACAAAATTATATATAGACAAAAAAATTCAGTGATATATATTATGTGATATATTATGTTTACAATAGCGTGGACAAATTATTTTTTAAATGTAACTTTATAATTATAGAAATTCACTGTATTTTTGTTTAAGCTCTAACAAATCTGTTCAAGGACTAGGGAACACCAGGAAAAGAACCTAGTCAAGAGCTTAAATTGATAAAATTCAGGCGTGATTAGGTGATTAAATTATTACAAATAATATTTAAATTTTCAATATCTGTTCTAGAATTGACCGCGTTATTTTGTTTTTAATGTATATCATTTCATATATTAATATTTTTTATAACTATTTATTTTAATCTTAACATTTTCAAAATCAAATTTATGTCGTAATACTTTAGAATGCTTAGACAAAGCAGTTTCTGCGGTTATGTTATGCGTTACAGTGTATTGATGATTATAAAGTCGTTTTTTAAGTATTGTTTAGTCTGACCTACGCAACATTTATCACAGTCTTTGCGTTCTAATTTATATACGACATTGCTTTGATTATCTTTTTTAACGTTAGTTTTTAAATTTGTAAATAAGTGTCTGGTTATTGTTCGGCATAAATGTAATGTTTATGTCTGATTTTTTAAATTCGTATTTAATTTTGTCACTTATTAATTTTTCGTAAAATTCATTTTTTTGTAAAATTGATCTAACTTTGCTGAAATTCTTTTTCCTAAAATCAGTATGTGCTAATTTAATAGCCTGCTCAACTAAACTATTCATTACGCTCTTTTTAAATTTACTGAAGTGTTTGAAAAGCAGTTTAAGTGTCTGTTACTACTAGTGTCTTTTATCTACCCATTTGTTTTTATGTTTGTGTTATTATGTATAACGAAAACCTAATTTGTAAAAGTTCTGGAATAAATTGATTTTTAATCGAATTAAAAGTGGATATATGCTTTGAATAATATGTAGGTACTACCATTAATCAACTATATTTTATTCATGTTCTATAAATATAAACATCTTAATTAATTGGAATATGCTTTAGTAAAAAAAACTGAAGCAATATTCCCACAACACATAAAATATATTTGCGTCACATTAGATGTTCAAAAGTTTTAGATCAACTACAACCTAAATGATATAGAGCAATCATGAAGAGAAAACAAAATAAAAAATAAATGCGTATAAAATGCAGTTTAAAATGGCAAGTGACAAAATAAATACGACCAAAAGTTAATTATAAAAATGTAACGGAAGCCGTAAAAAACCGCATTGTTTTGAAAAATTAAATTGAAGACCAAACCAGCGCCAAGGAGAAACAAGTAGTAATAAATGTAAAAATATATAAAGTGTAACTATTACAATAAAAAGAAAATGATCCTGAATAATAAAAAACATAAAAATATAATGTTGTGAAATAAGTACCTCCTAGAACGACAAACTAGAGGAGTAAGAACTCAAATTATTATTCAAGTAGTAACAAATTCCGTGCAGGGACGCGTGAGGCAATAGCGCAATAAAGAGGGTTGGTTTGTTGTGAAGAATACTGAGGAACAGTGAAACTCAAAGAATTTATAAGAGAAATTACATCAGCTATGTTATTTCCTAAAATAAAGAGAAACTTAATGTCAATTTAAAAGAGAAGTGTGTTGTTGAAAACTTGCTCAGAATATGTCCCGTATCGCATAAATATTAATGATAGAATAGGCTTTTCGAGCGAGATTTTTTCATTCTATCTGGAAATACATAAATTTATTAAGGTGTAACTCCATATTTCTAAATGCAAAACGATGTCCTTCACTAGGCATACCGAGATTCTTCAATACGATCATAATGTTAACGAATGGGGGGAATGTTTTTAATTCTTGGATTTTTTATCCCGTATTACTAGAAAATTTCGTAGTATTGAGTCGCTTATTAGGTTTCACAATTGTTTCGTTAGAGCTGACCTTGAATATTGCGCACTGCTATGGGACTCCTATTATACTAAATACACCGACTTAATCAAAAGTGTTCAGTGTAAATTTTTAAAAATATTGTTTTATCGTAGGCACAGTGTTTCTTGCACATGGTTATTGTTACGAAGCTCTATGAAAAGAACTTGAACAAAGTTGTAGAGTAATAGCCCAAATACTCTATTTGAGTAACTTGGTCATTTAAACTATCCATGTTTATTGAGACAACTGAATTTTCATGGGCCACGTTTCACTTCTAGAACTCAAGCACAATTTTATATACCAGTTGCCAATACACGTAGCTATATGATTGCCGTAATACTGTCAACGTGCCGTAATGTTTGTTTCTGATACAGATATTTTGAATACTATTAGTGATAAGCTCAAGCAATTCATAAATTTGATTTACAATCATTTCATTAATTTCTGTTTGTTCTTTTCTTTTTTCTTAACTGCATTTTTTTATTGTATATTATCCTTTTTTGTATTGTATTAGATTTTAGCTATATTTGGTGTAGAATTTATTACTCTGTTCACTACTACTTGAGCATACTACCTTGCTTTTTCCTTATATTATTGCACACGCGCTTATGTAAATTTTCAATATATTTTTTTTTCTACCGATGTTCTCCTGTGAAAAGTAATTATTATTACTGCTGCATAATAAACGTATTATTATTAATACTCAATATCCAAATGCATGTACACCCACGGACTTTAGTTATGTCCGGTATCTAGCGGTACAGCCTGCGCTCCTGTCACCATGTCCGTTTTATATTAAGGGGAATCGTGACAGGAGCGCAGGCTGTACCGCTAGATACCGGACATAACCAAAGTCCGTGATGGTACATGTAATATATTAACAAACTTGTAAGACTCCTATCAAATTTATATTTTACCAGCAAAATTGGTAGAAGACAAGGTACATATGTTATCGTGAAAACTATGCGCAAATCATATAATAACAATAAAGTAAAATGTAGGATAAGAAAAATATTTTTCACCTACCTCAAAATAAAAATGTTGGTTATTGAGAAATTTAGTAGACCGACATGACAATAGACTAAAATTACAGTTGTAGTTATGCAAAATGGTTGAAAGTCATTTACAAGTCTTTTAGTACCGACAACTACAATTTGTTACGCTCGTAAATTCTTGATAGGGAACCTCATTATGCATTAAGATGCACCTTATATGTTAATCTAACTCTAATCTATACCATGAAGCCACACCTCCTCGACAAAGGAGCCAACGCTGTTTGTATTATTATCCCCGCTTTGCGTTTACGGTATTCTGAGACATCAGTTCAGAGCAAAGATACAAATGTGTGCTTTTCGTATATAGGTATAGTTACATCATGTTACATATACATATGGTTAGATAGTATCAGGACCGAACTAGTATCAGCTTTTAAAACTACCATAATGCAATTTATTACCCTCCGCTCGAATTAATATTCACGAAACAAAGCGAACATTGAAAGAGCTAAAGTTATTAAAAACTGAACGTTCAAACGAATGTATTTAGATCTACCAAGCACTTTTAATTTATGCAGGCATTTACAGCAGAAAATTTAATACTCCGGATATTGCAGATTATGCAGTAGTCTTCGAGTCGTAGAGAGCAATTCGCGAAGCTCGTCAACAAAGATAGTATGGGCTTGAAAACTCTACTAAAGTATGTAATCTGAACCCGAAACAAACATCAGACCAACACAAACCATTACTAATAAGACTAAGTAATACTTCTTGTCAGCGTTTGGAAAACGTTGTCGCTCTGTATAGGGGAAACTTCCGACTGTCAAGTATTTTGAATAATCTATTAGGAGACGTGGAACATCATTTATTTTCAAACATATGTTGCAGAAACTGTACCTCGGCAGATGACTTTTCTTCAATTATTCACATGCACTTGGAGTGATCGGTATAGTTCTTGTTTTCTAGACAATTTTTGTATCAAGATTTTTCAGAAATTCTTATCAAATTATTACCAATCAGTGCTACATTCTAAGATATTTTAAACTTGACATAGCATACAACTATTGCTGAGTTTATGTACGCTGTTGAAAGGTATAACTCCTCATCCAATTTAGAAATAAAGGCTTCCTTACAGTTATTATACAGTTTCTGAAAATTATAGGAATGACTGCTAACACTGATTTTTGCTTAAATAAACTGCAATATGTAAATTCATGGTTCCATGTTTTATTAAATAAAATAGATTTTATAAGAAATAACAGATATGCACTTCTTGTCAACAGGCTAAAAATGCACGTAAAATATGTAGGTAAGTATTCCAGTTACAAAGTGTGGTTACATTACTACCTATACCTATGCCTTTTTATGACCTTTAGGTCAAATTAATCTCTATTTGATTAAAAATTAATTTATTCCAGAACGTATGTATATACAATTAATTAGATTTTACAACACTTTGTCAATGGAAGAAATTGATATTTAATTCCAGCCAAATAATGTTAATAAACAACTAGCCATGTCTGTCAACAAAATTATCTAAGGACAAAGATATTTAGTGATATATAGGATGATGTTAACAATTTTACGAACAAAATAAAACATTTTTGAATTGCAATGTCGTAATCATAAGAATAATGGTCTAATATCAATATATTTTTTGTCAAGCTCTAACAATTCTGTTTAAGGACCGGGGGGAAACATGGCGAAAAACGTAGTCAGGAGCTTAATTAATAAAATTCAGGCGTGATAGAATTATTATGAATAATACTTAAACTTTCAATATCTGTTGTAAAATTCCCCCGATATAACTGATTATTATGGAGGCGTTTTGTTGAAATATTGTTTAGTTTGATCTATGAAACATTTATTACAGCCTTGGCAGCCTTAGTTGTAAATGTTAATGTTTATATCTGATTTTCTACAATTTAATTTTGCCACTTTAGTCTAAGCTTTATGAAATGGTATGATATAACGTACTATTTGATTTAGTTCTTGTCTTACAGATTCTATTTATACGTTTTTTTAATAATTTTTCATAAAATTCCTCTGGATAATTATGTTTGTCTAATATCAGTCCGACATTGCTTACTTAAATATTTATTCTTAAAGTCAAGATGTACTAATGTAATATGTAAGTGCATACGTTCGAATCACGAATGTTAACCAATACGTCACTATCAACCTTTACAAGAAACGACTGATTCATGTTTACATACATTGAAACGTATATCTTCTGAGTTTACCCACAACGAACGTTTAGAATGCGTGCGTATATAAATCTGAAGGACTGAGTGCAATAAAACATTGAACGTAGTATGTATTAGTATTTTTCATACAGAAAACTATTAGACAACTAACGCAGTGAATGTAGAATTGAACCTTGCAATCTGTCATTTTGTGCTTTCATCTATATTTGGTATTAGTTGTCAGATGGTAATTTGACTTAGCCGTGTTGATTTAGTTCATACTGTAATACTAGAATGGCGTGACGGTAAACATTCAAGATTTAAGCTGTAGTTAATCTAATATCCTGTATATCACTGAATTTGTTTGTCTATATATGATTTTGTTAATAGACATGACTAGTGGTTTATCAATATTATTTCACAGAAAGTAAATGTCAATTTCTTCCACGACAAGGTGTTATAACGAAAACTAATAATTCTATATATGTAGGTTCTAGAGTAAATAGATTTTTAATCCAATAGAGTTTAATTTGACCTAAAAGTGGAAAATATATCTGGAAATAGATACTTGTTATTATAACAAATTAGGTATTGCCAACTTAGGACATATAATATACTGATATCTAGTAGTTTATTGCCAGTTTACGCCATCGTGCGATATAAGCGTACATTTTCCTTTCCATTTACGAAAGACTTAAATTTCTCAAACAATTTGAATTTAACTTAGAAGTCGCAAAGCGGATAAAATATTTTGGTTAAAATGGGCTGTATCTATAACCTTTGTATACAATCTTTCCATACAATCTTAGCAATTTGATATCGCTAATATTCCATACGCAAATGGTTCGTCGTAAAATAATGCTACAACATAAACTTGTTGCTTGAAGAAAGCGAAGTATATATATGATGAAAATTGTATTCAATAATTTAGAAATTTAATTCTTTGGAATTTAGGCTTTGGAAGATAAGTCCACTTTATTGTATTAAAATGCGAAAACGCTTTATCCTTGAATTTGAAACGTAATAACAAAAAAGGAAATATTATGCTGCTTATGTTAATTTTCACTGTTACTATAATAAACATTTCCCACTCTCCTACAAAAATGCAATTACAAAGTAATACATCAAAACTTCACTGAAGTAACGTCATTATAAACTTATTAAGTATTCCCAGGTTCGTGTAATATAAAGTAAGAAACCGTCAAGCCAGTTTTTTTTTCGCCTCTTTCTCCTTAATTTTTGTTTATCATTTTCCTATGTCGAAGCAGACATTTGAATGATGTATTACAACAGTTATATATTTACAAAAAGCTAACGAAACATCCCAATTTGTTTCTTCCGTTAAGTGGAATTTCTGCGTATATACCTAATATAAATTATTTCTACGCTCTAGGTAGGTATATTTTATGTAATACAAATTAATTTAATGGGTTTTATGTAAGATATATACATATATACTTGAAACTGTCACTACCTTTTGCAGCTTTCTCTAGTAAGATGCCCAGTCGTTTATCTATGGGAAAAGTGCCTTCTAGTGATTTACTGTAGCAGTTCACTTATCTTATTTGAGATTGATTAAATTAATTAGCTTTAGTTATATACGAGCGTGATTTACATGCAATTAAAACTTCATTTATGTATTATCGAAATGGTAAAATTAAACCACAATGCGAAGTAATTTATTGAGCGATTTCCGAATAGCCTATGCCACCTCTCGTATGGCGCAGTATGTTATCAGCAATGCATCTGTCAATGGTTTACGAATTTCTAATTTCATCACATAATAGACCAGTAGAATGAACTCAACTGTATCACTTGTCGATGCTCAAGCGTCCTCCTAATAATTAAATTTTCATTTTAGTCCTTCAAACGCGTTAACTTAACTCCGGCATTATAATTAAAAAAGCAATCAAACTATTCAATGATGCGTGAAATATTTCAAAATTAATTTCTACCAGGAGGACATTAATTCGCTGTTCATTCTTGACTTTTAATATGAAAAAATTAGCTTTAATATTAAATGACGAATAAAATTGAGTTATGTTCGCCCAACAATCACTTTTCACTTTTCATTTGTAACAGGAAAAAGAAATATTTGAGAAGTGAAATGGAGCATATACATACTATATATTGTTGTGTTGACAGATTTTACTTACTTTCTGTTTTTACATATTAATAATAATTCACATATAATTCGTGGAAAGTGGTCATATAAACACTCCACATAACTGCATTTACTAAAAACATTTTGTGGTAAAGTACAAATATCTACAAGTAAAATTTTAACAGTCAGTAGTTGAAATATGTATATATATTTTTGATTTTATAAGTGAATGGGGGATATACATATGTAAATTACTGTGCTCTAAAACTACTTTATTAATTAGTTTGTAGCGTTTAAATATATCGTTCATCACTGTAACGCTAATTCTAGTAATGAAAGTTATACTTTACGGAGCTTGAGAAATTTCGTTATACAGCGTAAGTAAAAAGTCCCGGAACGGTCGACTAACTTTGTTATTTGAAAATTATGATTTCTGAAATTTGGTATGGGGGTATAGTTAATATAAATGCATTTTATGCAATACAGTTTATATTTTTTAAACTTCCGCTTTAATCGGCAATACGTCCAACTTTTTTTTTTTTAACGGAACGCCCAGACTTTTTAACACTTTTGAATGCAAAATAAAAAACTACGTTCAGGAAGTATTAAGATGTTTATTTTTGTTCACAAGAAAACAGTTAAAGAATTAAAAAGGTGTCCTAATACAGAAAAATCAAGATACCTGTCTATTCAGGTTGGGATTACAATAATTGTTCAAAATGCTCTCCATTTACAATTTGACAAAAATGTAAACGGTCAGTAAAATTTCTTATTGAATTTTGTATTTGTTCTGGAGTGATGCGATTGGCTTCTTGAACTATTCTCTCTTCCAATTGTTCAAGATTATGGAGACGATTTTTGTACACTTGACATTTCAAGTGACCCCAAAAGAAAAAAGCTAATGGCGAGAGATCTGACGAACGTGCTGGCCATGCGATTGCTCCTCTACGTCCGATCCAACGTTCCGGAAAAATTTCATTCAAATAATCGCGGACATTATGGGCAAAATGGGGGGGAGCTCCATCTTGTTGAAACCAAAAATGTGCATTAGGGTGATCAC
>ML219525.1:0-43351 GCA_004785975.1 Popillia japonica
CAGTTTTCAAGTTGATAATCCAACACTTCGTTAAGTAATTAACTACAATGCGCGCTTCTTGTGGTCCAACTAAGATAGCCTCTAGTTGACACAATTCTGTTATTCACTACTATGTCGTATTTCAAACATGTCCATAAATTAAACACAATTTTTTCATAATGGCTGACACTATTAATTTGTATAATTAAATTATTATAATATAGTTTCTAAACTTTAATTTTTGTAAAAGAACTGACGGCTTGTTGCAAACTGCATTTCTGAAATGAATACATACAAACTCAAAGTTTTATATAATTAGTTTTGAAATGATATTTAAGCCTGTGTTTTAAACTTTATAAAACAATATCGTGTTCTTTAAACTTTTTATACAGAAAATAGCGACGTTTATTATTTTCAAATAACAACTTATATTTTTTTACTTCTGTTGCATGGCATCTATCTTTAAAATTAAGGGCGGTATGTAGGTCTGTATTTTCGTAGAGCTAAATATTATAGCTTTACAGCTTTTTTGGTGTTTTATAATTAATTAGGATATGGAAAGTGACTACATAAAACCAAATAAGTTATTTCTGTAATATAGTCCAGCACTACAAGCAATTCATGCCCATGGCTCAGTTTTCTATCTTATTTTCTCTAACATCATTCCCAAATCTCCATTTGTTTCTAACCCTTGCTCTGCTTCTCCAGTCGTACTTTCCCACTCTCCTCAGATCAGTCACAACATTTTTTTGGACGTCCTTTTTTTACCACTCCCTCCCTCCAGCACTTCCCAGGCATGTCTATTTGTTCTGCATCTCCATCAGCCATTTTCCATCTTTACTCCACCTTAAATTTATCGTAGCATCCGTTCCTCCCATATTTCCAAGTTGTCTTATATCTGTCATTATCCACAGTTCTCTCACGTACATCGCCATGTATCTTACAATTATTTTGTACAAGCACAGGTTTGTAGCTTTAGAAATTATTTTGGACTTGAATAATTTGTTATATTCACCTACCGCTCTACTCACTTTTGTTATTCGTTTCTGGATTTCCAGGCTCTCATCGACGTTGTTTGTTATTGAGACTCCGAGATCTTCGGTAATAGTAATCTAAAATGGATTCGGTGAAGGTTTTAGAAAAGATGAATTTCGTCTGTAGATGTTTCCTAAATGATCTTTTACAATATATGAACGAGAACTTTATGTTTTCTCCATTACTTGCGCTGGTACCTAATGCTGCTTTTTTTCTTAATCTTATCCTAACTCCTTCCCTAAAGGTAGGTCTGGCATGCGCTTTTTTGTAATAGTGATGTGTGCCTTCATTCTTTTATTTTTTAGTTTTCCTATATCTATTTCTGCTGGTTTTGTTAAAACATTTTGTATAACTGGAAAAGTTGTTCGCCATAATCTATTGTTTAGTAATTCAGATGGAGAAAAATTTACACCTGTAAGCGGCGTCCATCTATACTTTAAAAGTGATTTTTGTATATCGTCTCCTGTTTCATTGATTTTCCAAAAATATTTTTACATATACCTACCGCTCGTTCTACTAAACCGTTTAACTGCGGGTTTTTTTTGGGCGGGATGTGATCAGATGAAAGTCCTAATTTTTTTTCAAAGGTTTTTAGTTCGAGACTACTAAATACATTATTAGAAACAAAAGTTGTAGGTATTACATGTGTCGCAAATATAACTTTTAGTTTACTGATAACTTCTGAAGCTGATTTGGAAAAAAGTGTTAATAAAGTATATTAGCAGCAATTTTATAAAATGGTATATTGGTCCTTGTATGTTGCAGTAAAGGCTCCCTTAGGTGGCTTTCTACTGAATTTTAAACATACAGAACATTTTGAAATAAGTTCAGTAACATCTTTTGTTAAACTTGGCTAATAAAATATTTTTCTGGCCCTGGTTTTACACTTTTCAATACCAAAATGAGAAGTGTTACGCAATTTCTGTAACATAAGTTGTGTCAGCTTTTCTGCAAAAATAATCTTGCCTCTAATTTTACTAAAAGCGATTAGCTGCTCATTATTGTCAATGCGATTTCTATGTTTATACCAATTTTCACAACAAAATTGTTTAACTTTCAACAAAGTTGGATATCTTGCTGTTTCATTTTTTAACAAATTACCTTCTGAAAGTGGCAAAATCTAAATTCAAACAGTGGATTGCACCTATATTTTCATTTTGTATGTTACTCTATATCGAAATTATATTTAATTAGTTTTCATTTTAGCTTTTGTAATCTATCCTAACTTTGTAATAAGCTTTGTTACAAATGTAAGCGGTTTGTAACCTGTTTTGACGGATTATGGAATTTATTCTACTCATATGCAGACGATACATGTATACTCTACACCGGATATAATACAAACATAATGGAAAACAATATAAACGTTGACATAAAACGACTAGAAGACTGGTGTTTTAATAATTTGCTCACTATAAACGAAACAAAGACTAACTACATTATATTCAACAACAAAAAGATAAAACAAGAGATAAATATCTATTTAAAAATCAAAAAATTGAAAGAAGCGACGGAAACAATCTATCTTGGATTACATATAAAACACACAATGAAATGGGATAAACACATTGAGAAATTAATCGAAGAGAATGCAAAAACAATAGCAGCACTATATAAAATAAAAATATGATACCACCGTCATATAAAAAATCTATTTATCATGCCCTTTTTACCGCAAAAAATAACTATTTCATTAACATCTGGGGAAACACCACAAACTTAAATCTATCCAAAATACAACGTCAACAAAATAAAATGTTAAAAATAATAAATAATATGCACCCCCGTACTTCCACAACAGATGTATATAGACAAACACAACAACTAACCATAAATCAATTGATAGATCTAAACAACATACTCGTCTTACATAAAATAGAAAACAAAAAATTAAAGCTAAGAACCAAATTATACACGAATAGGCAAGTTCATGATTACGCAACGCGAAAAGTTTCACATCTGAGAAGCGAGAGGTATTTTCAAAATAGATACAGACAAAGTTTAACAACAAATGCAATAAAAATATATAACAATACCAAAAAACATAAAACAGCTGCCATACCACCTATTTAACAATAAAATCAAACATAAACTAAGTAATAATAATAATATGAACTAACGAAAACAATGGAGTCGACAACTTAGACGAACCCCAAGAAGGCCCTCGAAACCGATAGTCCGGGAGAGTAGTTCTCGCGACGAGGATGAGGGATGGACGAGCAACAAGAGTTTGTTAAATATATATACATATGTATAAAATACAATGTCAGAAATTTGTTTTTTTTTGTTCTTAATTATTATAAATAAATAAAAGAGTATAAAATTTAATCGATTTATAGATGTGGAACTTCAGTTTCTGTTAAGCTGCGTGAATAAAAGCAAGAGGCTGTCTACCTTGTAATAAACAACCACCTATGTATTCCGTATTGACTCGCATCAGTCTGTATCTCCATTGCAATAGTATCATCAAAATTATTTAAATTTGGAATTTCAGTTATGAATTTTTTTATTACATTAAATGCTGATGAGTGATTTTATATGCTGTATTTCGTTTCTAAATAAATTACCTGCCAAATGACAGTAAATTCAACATAGGTTGTCACTAAAAAAATCAATATGGCTTTCTCAGACAAACACCAGTCTCTTAAAACACATGAAACATACATCAAAACGTGGATATTTATCTACGATTTAATCCCACCAAAGCTCATGTCAAACCGTTTCTATATAACCTCATTTGGTGCAATACTTTATACGCACCTGTATATACAGCGTGTTCAAATTGAAGTCGGCACTGTTGCTAACTTTGTTACTACTACAGATACGATGTTGGTTAAATTACCAAACTAGTAGCGTTTTTTCTTGCGTTTACGATGGGAATATTTAAAAAACAATCGAACTTCACGTTGTCGAGATATTAAAAAAAATAACATTTTTTAAATGGAATACCTTGTATATTTTGGGATATTTTAAAAAATAATTTTATTTTAAACAAAATCTATTAATACATATACTACGTTTATGCTTTCTGGGTACGCATTAGAAAATGCGAATTAATAAGTAGGTATCGAAATCTTAATCTGTTTATGCTTTTCTCGTACTGCGCAATATAAATGATACGCATCGAAATATTTCGAATTGGCCGGGGTTTACAAGAGTTATTGCCAATCGTTTAAGTTTGTAACACAAATTCTATGATGTAACCATAATCATTGTACTATTTTGTATGTTGTATTTCGTACACATATTAATTGCATATAGTGATGTGATCTGTGGCACTGTGCGCATACAGTTGGCAGATATGTAATATGCCAATACAACACAACCTATTTTTCACATGTGATATGTCGTTCGTTTACGTTCTGTTGGTAACCTGCTTTGATACACTTTGAATTCGAATTAAACGTTTATACAACCAAACCGCTATTCTTAAACCACCCTTGAAATCAGGATTTCGTCAATTCGCATTTCGTGCTATAATGCGCATCGAGAGGTGTTTATGCTACAGGACCTAGAACCGAATTATAGTCGTAATGCGTATTCAATGCGCATTTAGGGAAAGCATAAACTCAGTAATAGACACCCAAAAATTAACAAATAAACGAACTACAAGCATTTAAATGTAGCAGATCAACTTGACATGAAGATCGTGTAGCCAATGAATGGTCGACTATTTACAACTGAAAGAAACATTTTATTATAATTTGTCATCTAATGCGAACAAAAAATCGTCACTAGTTTGATGGTAATCATATTTTAGTTTTTAATCGATCGCTAATAAGGACTAATAAAAACGCAATTTAGCTTTTGCTTTAATTTTACCTTTATTGCAAGCGTAGACAGAGTTAATTTATTTCTAATAGTTGTAAATTTATCACAGATAACTAGGGCAAAAACAAAAAATACATAATATCTGTCAAGATTACGAGTGTTAGTTAAGTCAACGTACATAAGTATACAGCTATTTCAATTTGCTCCAACAATGGCATTTACACATTAAGAAAATGTGATATGCTAGAAAGTTACGTAGTTTGTCAAAAAAATTCCCATCGTGCTCTCAAACATTACAGTGCGTTATTTCTCAGGCGAATCTTACCTAATCGAAGATATATATATCTTGGCCCTATACCAACAGTTTAGATCAAATAATAAAATGTTCGCTAAATCTGTTCCAAGAAAACGATTTATACTAAATAAAGGAGCAGAAACTAATGTTACGAGCGCGATCTTGGAGTGTCTCTGGGAACTATTCATCATATTTTGAAAAAACATACGCATACACCGTATAAGTATAGACATACTCAAACTTTAATAGCAGGTGATCAAGAAAAACGTATGGAGTTTTGTCGATGGTTTGTTAATTGCGTTAGGCGCAGTCCAAACTTTTTGCGTTTAATTTTGTGGAGCGATGAAGCTAATTTTTCTAACTGTGGTATGCTAAATCGAAAAAACCAGCATTACTGCAGCCGAGAAAATCTTACGCGTATCCATCATCATAATCCCCAAAGACGTTTTAGTATAAATGTATGGTGTGGCTTAATCGGGGGAAAACTAGTAGGGCCTGTATGTATTTGATATGGGTACTCTTACAGGTGAACCATGCGCAGAACTGTTGCGAAATACAATAGAGGAGTTCTTAAATAATCTCAATTTAGCTGATCGCGCACAAGTTATTTTCCAGCAAGATCGTTCACCACCGCACAATTTTCAAGCTGTTTATTAACACAACTTTTTCAAGATCGCTGGATAGGTACACGAGGGCCAATATTATGGCCACTACGTTCACCAGACCTTACCCCTCTTAATTCTTATTTCTGGGGATTTTTAAAAAATGAAATTTATAAAAATCGCTATGAAAATACAAATGATCTTCAAGAAA
This sequence comes from Popillia japonica, assembly GCA_004785975.1. Lineage (NCBI taxonomy): Eukaryota > Metazoa > Arthropoda > Insecta > Coleoptera > Scarabaeidae > Popillia > Popillia japonica. The sequence continues at coordinate 5,894 of ML219525.1, forward strand.
GCATCAGCAATATCATAAACAACATCGATCGACGAACGATCTTAAAAGCTGTTAGAATGTTGTACAAACGTGCTCGAAAGTGTACAGAACAAAACGGAAATGTCGAGCACATGATTCTGATCTTTGTTTTGTAGTTTTTATTTGTTTTTACTTTTTGAGTTTAATACTCGCTTCACCTTTACGTCCTTATAGTTTTTAAAAGTAGGGTGGTTATGCAGTCAATATTTTGCATTCAGAATTTTGTTTTTTGTTGTTCAAATAAGAGTATTTAATATTGACAATAATAAAGAGCAAAGTGTATTAATTTATCGATAACTAGTCAATATCTACATGATTTCCCATTAATACTTGTAATTCGTTTATTTGCCAATTTTTGGGTGTCTATGTATTAATGGATTTTGTTTAGAATTAAATTATCATTCAAAATGTGCAAAAATATATAGGGTATTCCATTTAAAAGAATGTATTTTTTTAATATCTCAAAAACGCGAAGTTCAGTTGTTTTTTAGATTTTACCATCGTATTCGGAAGAAAAAACGCTAATAGTTTGCTAATTTAACTGACATCGTAGCTTCAATAATAACGAAGTTAGCAATAGTGCCAACTTCAATTTGAACACCCGGTATACATGTCATTCATTCATTACTTTATACAAAGATAAAGAGAAAAGTGTCTAATAAACAATATGTAACTAGAGTGAGTAACGTCAATTAGTAGGAGTAGGAGTAATTATTGTGATAAAACGTAATATCGAACTAGAAGTTCTCGATATAGAAAAGAGTACGTATGAATTTTGATTGACATGAGCCATGCCAATGAGACATTTTTTTTTAGATGTGGAAACGTTTTCGCCGATATAGGTCTTTAACGATCAAATATATTGCTATAATCAGTGGTTCACACAATGTTTGTGTCAGTTTAACTAATGCATGCACTTTTGTAATACATTGGAATGGCGAGAAACTGCATTAGGAGGAGAGAATATGACGAAATTTGACAAAAGTATTGTGTACAACTATAACAACGCACGTTTTAATTAACACATTAATTTATATTATCCATTATGCTGATATACTCATGAAATATACACCTAATAAACCGCAACGAAAATTTATTTTGACAGGTGTCTCTCTAAATTCAAACATATCCAGACTCAAAAGCAAAGCAAAACAATATATTTTATACATAACGTGTACAACAAAATTTCAGAAATAAATCTACATAATACTTCTGACACATGTATTACATATGTATGCGTAATGGGCTACTTGAGTACGCCTCCGTTGTTTAGATCGCTAATAATTTTCAGATTGTATGACGTCAAGAGACGCCTGAAATATCTTTGGTTAACAGAAACATCAATACGCGTTATACGAGATAGCGTCTAATGAATATTGTTGTAATTGTTTAAGGGTTTCCACATTGTGATATCTTAATTTAACGGTGTGCGACATATTAGCGTTTATTCCGGTTGAAGTGGGCTTGTCATAAAACGAATTACGTCATCAGAAGCTCCTAAAGTGAAAATAATTCCCGAAATATTCCATACTTAGCGAATTATTTTCACTCGTAACTTCAGATAACAAACAAGGATGAAGGATCCCGATGTGCATCTCAAGCTTTTGAAAAGACAAATACGCTACACCTAGCTTTTAATATTTCTTTATTTTTTACATCTTATTAATATATTTTATTTTTACCCAGAAGAAAATCCTTTATGGACGGTGTGTGGAAGTCCAGTACTATGCGATGTACTGTTTACCCACTAAAACCTCCTGCATTTCAAAAATTCGGAACACACCCAGAACCGTCAGAAAGACATTACATCAGGTGCGACCGGCGCGGCGGGCTATCTAGCTCTGTCTCTTTGCCTTGCTCTTTCTTCCGCCTCCTTGTGACTCATAATGTTGCTAATCATGCTGTGGACAGATTTCCATTTGGATTTACTTTCAATCACAGTCGAAACCAGCGTATCCGGTGTTAGTGTGCTTCCCAAGTTCGTGTATACGGCTTGCCCAACCACCTCCCATCTAATACAGTCGAATAGGGTATGCTTGGCCGTGTCGATATTTCCGCAGTATATGCAATCATCATTATCGTCTTTATTGAAACGTTTGACGTAAGATCTAAACACGCCATGCGATGTTAGAGCCTGGCTCAGATAATAATCCAGTTCTCGGTGTTCACAGTTGACCCACGCAGATATATCAGGTATTAACCTCTTGGTCCACTGAGCTTTGTTGTGCTCATTTGTTAATATTAGAATTGTAATATACATATTGATGTGTTAAAATATCGCATTAAATATGAAATAATTTGTTGTTGTAAATTTGTTTTATCTGTGTGATTGATGAAATTTAACGAATAAGTTGGACTTGTTTAAGATATGGCATTATAAAGAAAAATACAATCCTTTTCGTTTCTTTACGATTTTGTTTTCCGCATTTTTTGGACTGAACTGTGTGCCTTCAGATATCATAATAATTGCCAAGAATCTGATGTGTTGTAGTTTCATCAAATAAAAAAAAATGAGCTCAGGAAGTAGTTGAATGGGAAATAAGATTAATGTGTTGTATATGACGTATATATATATGTACTTACATTACATCTATCTTTTCAAGTTTCTGTAGCATGTACGGTCGGTTCTACTGAGCGAAACCGCCCACTAGAACCCACCAATAAACTTAATTGTTGACAGCCTAAATTTATCATCATTAACGTGATGATTACCGCATAGACCAAAGCTGGCTTCTTGATAAGGAATATAAACTTGATCAGCGCCCAGTGGAAAGAAACCGAAGTAAACAATGTGCGAAATTATTACTGCGAATACTGCTAGCTCGAATTCCATTGCCACAATTTGGAAATCGCATTTAATTTAATAGACTAAGGTTTAGTATTGGCGCTTGACAAACGTTCCTTAAAGCATAGGTATTTGTAAACTGTGGCAATTTTATTTTAGGCGTATTTATCAAGTATATTTATTAGAGTAGTTCTCATAGTTTCCATAGTGCTATTAAATTTGAATGTAGAAATCATATTATTCATTAATTTTCGCAGCTGGTTTTTATAGGTAACTTGCTCATTATGTTAATTTTCTGTCAAAGCGGATTCTTTAAATTTGCTATTAATGTCAATACAATTGTCATAACAACCGATAACTTTCCTCAGTAGCAGCAGATGTATTATATACAGTCTGTATCAGCCAAATGGCATAAATTCGATGAGGCGTGTTTAAGAGAACGCTTAGACATGTCATTCGGTATTCTTAGTTGCGCATTTTTTTAGACAAAAACTGTTATAAAAATGGTGTGTCGTACAAGAGTAGCGTATAACAACTTGTGTTAGTATTTGTTAACCGCATAACAAAACAATGGTAACAATTCTACAAATGATTGGTCATGGAGATAACACACGAACACACTTAGTAAACTAGAAAAGCAGTTTTGCGAATTTGGATATGTAAGGCATATAAGTAGGTAAATTATGTCACTACCAGACCAGTTGCTCGACGTGGACACGCTGTATAAGCCAGGCACTATGTGTATAAGGTTTCCGTATGACTCATCGCCGACCGACGGACACGTTGTATAAGGGCACCCGGGGAGTTCGGCCCCCAGGGAGTGCGGCCGCTCAGCCCCCAGGGAGTGCGGCCTACCAGCCCCCAGGGTGTTCGACTCTGCCAATGCAACAGGTAATGGTACCAAATTGGATATTATGCTTGAATTTGAAGAAAACCCACATAATTCTAGTCGACCACGAGCTCCCATGTTCGACTTTAACCATTCATCGTTTGCTCAAACTTTAAATGACATCACTATAAACTCAGGAGCTCATGGAAAACGATTTCAATAGAACAACGTATTTTTCTGAACAAATGATGGCAATGTGATCCAATCAGAACATGCTTTGTTTTCTGATGAGTACCTACACCTTTATAGGCGGTCATGCTAACCGTCATTGGTCTAGGAAGAATACTCACTAGACGAAGAAGATAGAAGAAAACATGCAATACCTTGAAAATGTTTAGAAATGATTGGAGATCATATCGTAGGTCCTTTTTTCGTTGATGACAATATGAATGGCGATAATTATTCAGCACTGCTCCAGACTAACATCGAACAAACTTTGACAAACTTATATCTTGATCCAGCAAATCCACGCACTCTAGGGAATATAATATGGTTTGAGCAAGACAGAGTAATGGCGCCATTAGTAAATTATTATCAGACAGTACCTTAACTGAATATTTCCAAGTGTGGGGACAGGGAGATGAGGATCGATGGAATAGCTAACACGATCCGCTAATATGACATCAATAGACTACTTTTCAGTAGTAATATCGCTAGGACAGTGATAATCACGAAATAATTTTATTAGTTTCCGAGAGCACGTTGCTTGGTAACATCCCGACGCCGTAAGCGGAGGGATGTTACCTAAAGAAACGTGCTCGAGGAAACTAATAAAATTATGAGGATTTATCTTTGTCCGTGGGATATTTGGTCAGAAAATTTTTGGCTTTTTAAATGAAGGTTAACATTTATTTATTAAAAGAACAATTATTGAAAGTACAATTTGAGAAACTAAATGAGTTTGCAGAAGTTGCTGAATTTGTTTCCAATTTATCTATATTTTCACTATTTAGTTCTCCAAATCGTGACATTTCGAAAATTAAATTTGAAACTGTCAAGTTTTACATAGCAGTAGGATCGTTATCCGTATAATCAAATGTTGATTGGATATCCTGATACATGTGACATAAAAGGATTAATTTTGATTGGTCCAAAATTGAATCCAAAAATTTTCATGGAAATATGTCAAAAATATTGTACACAAAACTAACCCCTGGACTTACATGACTTAAGAAGACGAATTATGCTTGCGATGAGATCGGTCACACCTAAGATGTTGAGTAACGTTAGAGGAAATTTGTAATTTGTAAGATTATGATGTTGTCAAGACGTCCTCGGGAAGTATTTTTAACACAACAGTGAGATTTGTTTTTTTTTTTAGTTTTTTTACGGTATCAAGAAATAAACAGTATTACTTATCAGTTTTTGAGCCTGTTGTAGCGAGTTGCTGTAATAAGATAATTTTCTATTTTCACTATTAATTTTTGCAATAAATCTAAAAACATTAAATATTCCCGAAACAGTTAAATATACATAGGTGTGCGACATTATACATAAAATATGTCTAGAATTTCTTGAACAAAACAAAAATTAAATAATGTACAAGGTGTTACGTTTAAGATTTAAGGAAGTTGCTATGGACCACTATGAAACGACAAATCCTACATGGAAATCAATCGAAGCATTCGAGCATATCTTCGAACACCATTTATTTATCATGCAACTTATTCCATTTGGCTCTTCCACACTATACATATATCTTCGTAATAAATAGAAGAAATTACTGAATAGTATAGCTAAATATGAGGAACCAGTTGAGTTTTACTTTTATTACACAAAATAACACAAATATAGGGCTTCCTTCATTTTCTGTGTTCTGAAAATTCGCTCTTCATGTGACCCAACATGAAGAGCATTTAGTGGAATGCGGTCAATCGTGAACGCAACTGAAAACAGAAATCGCTTGATGTTTTATACGAGATAAACAGAGAAAGCAAATGCAGTAATCCCTGTAATGTGCATTATGAACATTACATTGATGATTGAAGATGTAACTAACACTTAAAAGTAAATGTTCTTGGAAGGAATTATTTCTCTTTATTATTATATCTGTAGGGACTTAAACGATAACCTTTCCTCAAAAACTGAAATTACTGAGACGGCTATATGCGGAAAAGTACAAATGGATATTTGAAATTTTATGGTTTTCTATAGGACATTAGAAAATGTACAGTTACTGAGAAAGGTTCCATCGTATGTGAATGAATGAATAAACTTCAATTCAATGTTACACATGTACTGCATAAAAGTGGAATATCATATTTGAGAATTAAGTATGTAAATTAAATTTCGAAATTGAAATATAATTTATGCAGAATTATGAGTTTACTTTTATGGAGTATATAATTGTGTTTCTACTAACAAGCTACCTGATTCGAAATCAGAAATTCCAGTACCGTTTTCCTAATTTTACCGTTGTCCCGCTTAGGACATGTGCTTTATGCGCCAATCTTATGTTCACATAGCCTAGATTCAATGCGCTATGCAAAAGCAGGATAATTACATTTATGCAAACAATGTGCGAGTTTCAGAAGCGTTTTTAATCATTGATAGAATTTAAACGGCGCAACTGTTTAAATAATATGTATCATATTAACTGTTAAAGCCAGTACTAGTACTTTTATCATTTTTTTCTATAATCGGTTACTATTATTGTTTCGATTGCAGGGCAGTAACTCTAAACTAATTTACGACTTAGTAATTTCTCCTGAAAGCGGGATGTAATCAATTATTGACTTCCCTATTCGCATTAATATTGTAGGTATTCCGATATACATATACATATGTACATAGGTACATATGAAATCGTCTCAAAATGCGTTTGCAGAATTCAGGATATGAAAAAAGCTTGCCAGGAAGATTTGATACAGTTCCAAGTTTTCCTTGTATATACATCCCGATATAATAACACATAAGTATTTTCTAATCTATCAAACGAATTTTGTGTTTACTGCTAATTTCTTTCCCTGAGCAGTTGTTAAATACTAGCTTTTAACACGACAAATTAAGAGTAATTGGTAGGATATCTGCAACAGACTAGTAAATTAACTTCTAAAGGTCGTAAAATTTGTGGTATAGGCGCCAGGCATATCTTAAATATGTTAATATAGGTAATTACTTGATGTACTTAGGTATATTATTATTACATACGTAAACCTGTTTATATTCGTTTAATGCAATTCGAAATTATGAATAACTTAATAAAACATTAAAAAATCGCAAGAATATGGTATTTATAAAAACAGTTGCAGCGACTACAAAAATCAAATACCTTATTATCCAGATAGTTTTTCCACTTTTAGGTCAATGATAACAATAATTTTATAAAATTAAGCTCTTGACTAGGTTTTTTTGCCATGTTTTTCCCTAGTCCTCGAACAGAATTGTTAGAGCTTGACAAAAAAAAAAATACATTGATATAAGGAACATTAGTGTTATGATTATAAATTTACATTTCAAAATATCTTAAATTGTCCAATATATTGTAAACATAATCCTATATATCAATGAATTTCTTTGTCTGTAGATAATTTTGTTGATAGGCATGGCTAGTTATTTATTTATATTTTGACACTAAATAAATGTCAATTTTATTCCACTGAAGAAGTTGTTACGAAAACCAGATTATAAATTTTGTAAAGGTTTTGGAATAAATTTGACTTTTGTTAGAATTGCGTGTTATCATTGACCTAAAAGTGGAAAAACTATCTGGATAATAAGATAAGTTAAAAGGTCATAAAAATACATATATTAAAAATCAAATACCTGAATCTAGCCTACAACTTACATAATCAAGCAATATTAGAAGTAATACAAAAGAATAAAAGTTGCCATTACAATTTGTCAAATGTCATAAGGTTTGATTAAAAGTTTGTGCGATATACATACTTGCAATACAGTTTCCAGTAATCACATGAAATGTTAGACGGGGGTGATAGGGAAATTAAGAGCAGCTTTCTAGAGTGTCGTCATCTCGTAACATCCTAATCAAATTTTACTTAATTCCAACTCCGGTAAGACGGCCATAAACGGTCACGACAAAAACACTTCGCAACTAAATGTAATCCCCTGGCAGATGTTATTACATTTAGTTGAAGTTTATTATGGTTGAAAGTGTGATGCCAGCAATGTTTGCAAATTAGTAATAATTTTTTGATACTGAGAAACAAACGGACGGACACGGACACTATATTTCTACTATAAGTATATATGTATGTACGTATATGTACATATATGTACATACATATATACATTCCGTGCAGAAGATCTTTCAAGAGCGAACATAAAACATTTTCTAAGTATGTAAAACCCCATTTTTTTGCAAAGATTTAAGCCTAGGATGCAGATCATGGGCCTCCGATGGCCCATGATCTGCAATGGTATTGCATCTCCGTGTAAACATTTGTAGGCGTGCATCCTAGGGCTAATAATATCAGGAATACACGTGATGCAGATATTTCGAAAAATATATAAAATATTGTTCGCAAACGTGTATCTGGTATAAACATTCACCAGAAGAAAAGTTTTCTCACACCTAAAAGGTCGTATGTATGTATATAATGTATTTTGATTGGCTCGCGAAGGAGAGAAGCCAGAACGTACCCAAGGCAAAAGAAATCGCCCAGCAAATGAGATACTCTGTATTTTCTGCGTCAGATGGATGGCTACAAAAATGACATAACATTACTTTTAAACATCGATATATAGGTGAAGCTTCAGATGTAAGCCAGGTAGATGGCCACCAGTTCAAGGCAAAGCTGAGAGCATGAGACCATGAGAGCTTTCACTGTACTTCATTATATGGGCTAAACTATATATGTATATTTACCGACACACTACTAATTAAATTATATATTTCATAACATGAAGTCATAAATTTGATTTTAGGTATAATTTATAGGTGCTCGGAATAGAATTCGTTTAATAATGGCATTAACAAGAATGTACCATTTATAGTTTTATACTGCGTTAAATTTTATTATCTTGTATAGTAACCATATATACTTGATATGTATAGCCATTAACTAGTTTTATGATCTGTTAGTTTAATTCAAAGATATAATGCTATTAAGACTTATGTAAAAGCAGTTTCATTTCGATTAAGAAGAAAGAAAAGTTTTCCTAATACAATTAATTTGTATTGGTGGAAACAATAAAAGTGCCTCTGGCATCAGCTCCTCTTTATTTAGGGAAATGGAACTTGAATGTAAGAAGTATACCTCTTTCTAAATAGCACGCGCCAAAAATCATAACAAAGTTTTCAGACTACGTATTTTAGTAAAAAGCCAAACAAATTTCAGTATTTTTGTACTTCAAAAGTTTCACATCAGGAATTTACATGTAAGGATATATCATAACATTTATACAAATAAAAATTTTTCGAAGACATAATCCAGTGACAACAAGGGAGATATAGGTACACATTATACCTTGTTTTTTAATAAGAGGACCTAATCGAGAATAGCCCGCCAAAATATATATATATATTGTAGTGGATTATTTTTAATATAATATTAGGCTAAGTAGGTTGGGAATGTCAGTTTAGTTTTAAAAAGTCAGTTGAGTTGTAATTTAAAATAAATGTCAATGTCCGTAATTATTGTATTAAAATATAATTAAAAAAAAGAAATATTAAAAGTGATTAAGTATTATCATTACAATATATTACGATTGGTTTGTTGCCGGTGATGTTTACACTGCCTAAATTTAGTGATCTTAACATTTTAGCGACGCCACAGTAGACACAGCTGATTGAGTCAATACTTCATTAAATATTTTTCTATTATCTTTTGTAAAAATCAGGTTTTTTTTAACTATTTGCTTGTAAAAATGGATCCACAGCCTAGTTCAAGTGAGGTATCAATATCGCCTCCAAGAAAACGTGCTTGTTTGGGGCGTAAACATTTATCTGTAGTTATACAAAACATGTACAAGAAAATTATTGGTAGTAATCCTACAATAAGTGTTTTTAGTATTCTTAGTTAATATAAAGCTAGTGGACTAATTTCACCACCATTAAAACGAGTTGGAAGAAAGGCGCTGCTACCTACATTTGACGACACTATTTAATACATGATAAGAAAAACCATACATGGCTTTTTTATGATGGGAAACGGTATACCAAACTTGCTACATTAAACAAAATCTTAAAGAAAATAAGGAGGGAAAAAATATACCTCCAATTAGTCGTTCAACCTTGCATAAATTAATGAAGATGTTTAATTCTAAGTAAGTTTGGGTACTAATTATTTAAGTGTTTTATATAGTACAGAGTGTGTATTTACAGATATTTAAAATGTAATCGCAAAAGTTTAGTACTCGAACGCGATGACATTGTTTTGTGGAGACGAATATATTTATCTGCAATATCAAAATATAGAAATGAGCAACGCTCAATCTATTATTTAGACGAAACATGGCTGACTAAAGGGTACACAAGAGCAAAAGTATGGGTAGATGTTAATGTTAGAACACACAGACAAGTATTTATAGATGGGGTAACTACTGGTTTCAAAAATCCTACTTTTAAAGGAAGATGCTTAATTATTTTACATATTGGTTCTAAAAACGGTTTATTTGGCGATGGGTTACTATTATTTGAAGGAAAAAAAAACAGTCCATTTCCACGATGAAATGGTTACAAATATATTTGAGGAGTGGTTCAATATTTTAAAGAAATTACCCTCACCCTTATCCCTACATAGTGCAATTAGAATTATTGGAAATGATAAATCATTACAAGGAACATTACAATGTACATATACACAGTGGACAAAATGGCAAAACAGAGTAACAAAATTCTACTTAGATTACCACCGTACCATTGGGAATTTGAATTCTATTGAATTAGTTTGGAAATCGTGACACCAGCGACAGTGATTTCAGTATCGACAGTGATAGTGCTTCTAGTGAAGGACTGTAGAATTATGTGTTTAAAATATAATGTCATTATTGAAAAATTAAATTACACCATATGTCGATATATAGTTTGGTAGATCAGCTAGTGCTTCTTTCTATAGTAATTTATAATAGTATGCAACATCAATTTTAAATTTCTAAAATACAAATTTATGTTAAGATTTATTACTACTACAAATAGAATAAAATAAAATAGCGCGATAATAATAAAATATATATTAAAATGATTGTGTACTTATTCTGTTATAAATGTGTTCTACACGCGAAATTTACTTAGATATCCAAATGTAATTTGCCTAATGTGAAGCAGATTTCATCATTTGGCCCGCTTAATAAAAAACAAGGTATAATACATATAATATTTCAATACTTACACAATAGGAAAGGTACTACAAGAATACCGAACACTTTGACTCACAATGATATAGTCTTAGATAATCCATGCAGTATTGTTAACGCTTTTGCAAACAGTTTCCCTTCTATTTACAATATTAGCTCAGTATTCCCTCAAAATTTCAGTCATAATGATTGTGTTCCCTTTTCCTTATCTTCTGTTACTGAAGATGAATTGATCCAGTTAATGTCTAAGTTCCCAAATTGTAATACATCGGGTGATGATTTGATTCCATCTTTCATAGTTCGTGATGCAAGATGTGCCTTAGCAAGACCTCTTATGCTGATAATTAATCTCTCGATTAAGACGAATGTATTTCCTTCTTTATGGCGACGTGGTAGAGTAGTTCCTGTATTTAAAAAAGGTAACAAAAATTGTCTTGAAAATTATCGACCTATTTCTATCTTTCAAATTTTGCTAACTTATACGAAAACGTAATATATTCATGTATATATAACAATGTTAGGCCATCTATATTACCGTATCAGCATGGTTTTGTTAAGGGTAGATCAACGGTAACAAATCTTGTGAGCCTTACACAATACATTTGCCAGGATTTGGATCATCAGAGTCAAGTAGATGTTATCTACACTGATTTTAGTAGCGCTTTCGACAGTATTTATCACGGTATACTTTTATATAAACTATCCGCATTTGGATTCAGTCCCGCACTGCTGAAACTTCTTTGGTCTTATCTGAATAACAGGTGTAACTACGTATTTTATAATGGTTTTTCATCTCATATTTTTATTCCCACTTCTGGTGTCGCCCAAGGTTCCAACCTTGGGCCATTTCTTTTTGTGTTGTACATCAATGACCTTCTGTCATCATTATCCTGCTCTGTTTTGGCTTACGCAGATGATTTAAAAATCTATACTAGTATCCGTTCGTTGCGTACTAGACTTACAACACAATTTAAATATTATAAGTACTTGGTGTTCGAAATTTAGCTTAAAGTTAAATATAAATAAATGTTGCTATGTTCCATACAGTAGAAAAATAAATCCAATTATATCGGTGTATTCAATACACGATACATATTTGCAGAAGTCTGAAATAGTGAAAGACCTTGGAGTGTTTTTTGACAGTCGTTGTTCTTTTTCCCATCATATTCTAAGTGTGTCGTTATCTGCTTCTCGTAGCCTAGGTTTTGTTCTACGTTCTTGTAAATATTTTAATGATGCTCGTGCTTTTAAGAGCCTTTTTTATAGTCTGGTCCTAAGCAAATTGGAATACGCATCTCAAGTTTGGTCGCCGCACTATGTTTATCTCCAACTCGCGGTGGAAAAGATTCGACGACGTTTTTTAAAATTTTTATCATTTAGAAATGATGGCGTTTATCCTCCGCGCGGCGTTGATTACGCTACGCTGTTGACCGAACATGATATGGATGCGTTAAGTTACCGTCGAGTAAGACATGGAGCTCGGTTCATATGGAAACTGGTTAATAATGTTACAGATTGTCCTTTTCTCCTGTCTTCCCTAGATTTCTTAGTTCCTAGATTAAGTTCCCGTTATTCCTGCACTGAGAAAACTGTGACAGCAAAACATTTTATTTAGCAATTTATACTTATGAATAGTATAAATTGTATTAAAATTACGAACACTGTGTTTAATGGCCAACAACAATTTTGTTGCTAAAATCTTAAAACAAAATGTTTTAAGATTAAACCAAAAGGTTTGCTACATTTGATGAAATTTTTAAATAAAAATAATTTACAACATCTAGCAAAACTAGTTCATTGGTTTTTCAAAGTATTTATATTGGTTTTTAAATAAAGGTAGTTTCAATTTATGCTCGTTGAAACACTAATGAAATAAGAGAGAGAAGGTTTAAGGCGCTCGTACGTAAAAAGAATGAGATGCAGTATGACGCGGTCTTTGTATTTGTGAAAAGGTTTTGTAAATCTGTTAGTACAAATTATTGCTAATTGTAGTACAAGCAATTTACTTAAAGTTACTATAAAATATAGTAAATTGAAGTATAATAGGTACTTAATTTCCAGGAATAAATTTATTGTTAAATTTAGTATGCTATGTTGCTGTCCTATATATAGCAATAAATTATACTAAAATGCAGTATATTTATACTTATAAATACTATAAATTTTTCTCCGTGTGTACTTTTTCTATCCCATTTTCACGAACAAACCTGCTACAGTCATCACCACTGACAACGATGTCTCGAGCAGCTAATTTTTATTATAATGATATTTTTGTTGATTCCATTAATCAGTTAGTGTAACTATTCACTTTTATGTGTATGTATGTATTTAATGTATAACTTTGTAATTTTGTCCTGTAATTGGTTGTTGTTGGACAATAAAACCATATTATTATTATTATTATGTTATGTTTATTAAAATGTGGTGGTAATGGATTCTACAGTATCTTTTTTATGTTTACGTTAATTGAATCGGATAGCATGCAGATAACGGTACTAAATAGTTAAATAGGTAATATCTTTATCCAAAAATCGACCAATTCTTAAAAATACGAAGTAGTTGTAACATTAGTTATTGCTAATTATATTTTACCTGGATAGCTTTACAAGAATAATTTTTATTGCTTTCACACTCTATCAGCACTCGTGCAATTGTTTTTCTCGTCCATAACGGACACTTTTCTAATCATTTTTGACAAGACACTACAAACGTAGTTATAATATGATATTGGTTATGTTGCATTTCTAATAAATCAACAATAAAAATTGGCACCTCCGGGTTACTGATCTAATGGAGTGGTTTGTATAGACATTCTGGATTGCCAGATTAATCAAATAAATACCACTGCTGTAACTTTACCGGATAGATAATCTTATTTTACTATGTCACAATGCGCTAACACGTTCGTTCGTAACCATCGCACTAATTGGATTTGAAAACTAATGCCCTTAAAGGGACGCACTGCCGTATGTTATTACATTAAAAGCAAACTGTCTCTCAGACATTTAATCTGTGTTCGTAGGAAACGAGCCTATATACATATACATACATACATACATACATATGTATACAGCATACTGTTTGCTTTTTAAAAAATATTCTCTCGCATCTCGGGTCCACATATGTATATATATCAGGTGGCGTATATATCTGCATATCCTGCATGAGGTCTATTACCTTACTTTCGTAATTGATACACGTTTATCTTGCTTACAGAATGTGCATCTGATACTGTACTTTAACATGCCTCGCTAAGAATTATCGCGGCCCATATCAATGAGGGCCGCGATTTAATAAGAAGAGTTCGAATGCGTCTTCATGATACTGGAGCTGTCCAACATAGACACGTCAGACAAAGTACAAAGTACATACAACAGTCATGGAGGACCGTTTTATTACGGTTCAGTGTCGAAAGAATATATTTTCTTCTGCAAGAACACTTCAAATTCAGTTATTGAATGCCACAGGTACTGAAGTATCTACTCAGACAGTAAGAAGAAGGCTCCATGCAATGTTGAAGATTGGGGTCACTGTTTATTCAGTGACCACCAAGGTGCGTCTCTATAGCTCAGATGGAGGAGTTAATGTTTGGAGAAACAGAGGAGAATTGTGCTATATTGAACACATGGAGGTGATTCAATTATCGTTAGGGGACGTATTTCTGCAAATCGTCGTACAGAATTGGTTATGCTTGGAAATACTACAGTGAATAGTGTCAGGTATCTTAATGAGGCATTACAACCTGTAGTGTTGCCGTTTGCTAATGAAATAGGCGATGGTTTAGTGTTTGTTGAAAATAACGCGCGTCCTCATAAAACAAGACAAATAGATACATTTTTAAAGAGAACAATATTACGCATGGATTGGTCAGGAAACTCACCAGATCTTAATCTCATAGAGAATATATGGGATTACCTGAAAAGGTTAACAAGATCGCGAAGAGTGAATCCAAACAATCACCGCCAGCTTCGAACTGCCGTTTTGGAAGAGCAGCAATACATTCTTCAGCATTATATTCGAAATTCTACAATTTTATTAGGTTTAGCAAAACCATTCCTTACAATAAAGTTCTCTAAATATAGTACAAAGGTTACTAACTAGTCAAACCGCCTTGATTAAGTTGTATTTTATGAGACTGAACAGCAGAACATTACCACTTCCACAGAAGAACGTGTAAGAGCTTACCATATTATAACTTCTTTGAACTAAATCTACACCAACCTAACATCTTTAACGATTTAGTATCCTATACAGCTGTGGGCGAAAAAATGAAGTGCATTAAAACAAGTTAAAAAGTAATAGGAGCAAAAACTAATAAATTTAATAAAGGACAATTACTTTAACAGGTACTCTTAACAGTACTCTATGTGAGTTTGTCATTCGGTATTATATATAATGTCTGTTATATTATTATTGATATCGAAAACAACACATCTCATTAACATTGTGATTTTTCTCTACATGGCACAAATCTTAACATCATTTGAGGGACCCATCTACACATTACCATCAATTTAAGGTTACGGAAACGCGCAGGCATTTAATTCGTTATCAGCATGGCATGTAATATTATTGATCTGTTTTAATAGCCGCATATCTGTGTAAATATTGATTAGGATATTTCGCACTTGCATGCGTGAAAGCTCTACTCTACTTATATTTATGCAGTTTATATTATCTAATAAAATTATTTATTGCTTCGGTTCCATTCAATATTACATTCCTGTCCTATTATGTATATAGGTCACCAACTTATGTGACTTCTATTTTGCCCTAGACATGGATTTGATTGTTAGGTTTATAAATTATCTTATAAATATAATTGATAATGATTTCAGACTTTTTTTATTTTACGGAATCTCTTTATCTGACGAAAAATGATTCCCATGGTTAATTAATAGAAAATTGCAATCTAGTTTGATTCAGTTTTAAAACTAGATATTTCTAAACTTGGAAACTTATTATGAGCAATTAAACTTGTTGGCTGTCACTGGTCCATTAAGTAGAGCGGTAGTGTAATGAGCAAGCACATCCACGACTAAAAAGGACCAATATTAGGTATGCACCTTGTAGAAACCAACTGCTTAATATTGAGCAAATTCTCAAATTTCTGTTGGAAATGATAAAAAACTGTTAAAGTACACGTGATTTTAAGCTCATAGATGCAAGACAGACAAGTTCAGAAACTATTGAAGAGATGATAAACTTTTACCTCTCTGATGAACAGACTAGCATTGTTGCTAGTATTGAAAAGTGATAAGTACAAGGAAAGCTATGTATATGATGGAAATGGTTTATGTATTTTTAATGAAGTACAGTCAACTTTCAAAGTTAATTCCTTTATCCTGAAAATACGTTTTTAAAGATTCTGTTTCGTAACATCAACTGGTGTCAACTTGTCTACTTTTGACAACTACATTTGGGAACTGTGATGATCAAAACCTTGTTGCGTCTAGTTACTAGATTTTAACTCATGGACTCAGTGGGTGAGCTAACCTATAAAGTCCCAAAAACTGAGAGATAATACCACAACTACAAATCTCCACATTCCGTGTTTTCTAACTATTATCCCCAAGGATTTTAGTGCAAAGTAATAGGACAAGGATTATTTTCTCTTTGTATCGTTTCTGGCGACCTAGAATACGGTATATGAATTTAAATACCGTCAAATTAATTTGTGTACTTGAAGAATTTTAGTGAGTAAATTAAAATGCTTGTGTGTCCAGGCACGAAGAAGCAGAAGATGGGTGAACAACGTGTATCGTCAAATATTCAGGTAGGAAGAAAAGTCTACTATGAAATATCGAAAAACAAATTACAACAACCAAGAATCTTGCAACTGTTGAAAATCGCGAATAAACGGAAACACTATTAATTCCCGCAATGTGATTAAAATTTTTCACTTTATTAAGTTTTTAAATCCTTTTTAAGCCAAATTTGAAGATTTGTCTGCAAAGCGCAATTCTATTTTAATTATTGTAGAAGCATCATTCAGGTTGCTAGTACTTCTTTACATTGCAACGATATTGTGATTATCCAGTTCTATTTTTGTATTCCTCCCTCAATCCAATATTCTTAACGAATACTGGGATTTAGATGCGGGAGCTCGATCTTTACCTAGTATTCGAATCAATTTCCAAAGAGGCCGAAACTTTAGCCGGAGTAGAGCTTTGCAATTACAAAGTATATGTTGTTCGATTTTGGTCCCATGTCCTCAAAATTGACATACATATGTATGTCTTACAAGACAATCTCTATATAGAGTTCGTAAATATGTACATATGTATTTGGTTCAACTAAATGCACATTGCGTCGAGATTCACAAAAATGTTTAGATTCAATAATTGTATTTTGCCAATAATTTTACAGGCATGACAACCAATGCTAAACGACAAATATCTAAATAATTTGTACTGTTTAATTTTCAAATTAAGAAAGTAAAAATAAGTATTCCCAAACATTTTTAACCACAAATTTGATTAATTCTCAGAAAACGTAAATGTTCGTTACAAAGTTATATTTAACTTAATTTGCGTTGCTTATAATATTAATATTAAAAACTATATAATGACATCTTTCTTATTATCGTGTATGTATACTTGCTGACAGAAATAGTTTTCCATTTCATAGTGTGAATTTGCTGTCTCAAGTGCATATTTCTTCATTTCGTATTACGTAGTAATTCGTATATTAATTTAATTTGCTCATACATTTACCCTATTTCCAGTTTAACTGATACATTATAAGGGGTAGTATTTATGTATAAAGTTTACTTAAGTGCTTAACAAAATAGAGAAATAAAAGACCACTTTTAATTTGAAATGACGGCCATTTTTATGGATGTTTTTGCAGTAAATGTCTCGTTGGTCATTATTTTTCTATTTTGAATCTGCCCTGCAAACTATGTACCAGATTATCAAATGAAAAAATCCATACATACAACCGGCTGTTCTAAATCTCTACTCTTGTTACATTATTTTTTAAATTTAAATTGCTTGTATATCTCCTCTTCTAACAATTCTAAGCATCAGAACCACTAATACAAATATAGTTTAATTTCGTAGTTATTAATACCTTATTTTTTATTTCTAGTCTCCGAATCTTCTCGAAAATGTTCTCCAACACTAACACTATAAGGGTAGATATGTAAACATATGTATTCTTCAAATCAATGGTTTTGAAGATATTTACAAACCATTTTTAAAATTTGCACTATATTTTAGTAATATTTTCCAATACCTGTTTCACTGCACTGTAATCACAGCACACCATTAGGTAATACTGTAACAATTTTTAAACACTATTTAATCCTGTTTTGTAAACATAATGTTCCTATTTTTAAATTTAGCGTGTTACTTTGAAAAATATTAACTTATGGGTTATATTTAAATATTATCCTAACACGCAATTTTGTTTCAGTTTTCTGCTTCAGTAGTTAGCACACTATTACCACAATACTAAAACTCAATAGAAAGCAAATATACAAAACAACACAAAATGATACTATAATCAAATATAAGAATTGTTATGATTATAAAATTACATTTAAAAAATATCTTAATTTGTCCACGATATTGTAAACATAATCCTAGATACATATAACTGAATTTCTTTGTCTGTAGATAATTTTGTTAATAGGCATGGCTAGTTGTTTATTTATTGACACGAATTAAGTGTCAATTTTATTCCACTGAAGAAGTTGTGTAACGAAAACCTAATAAATTGTAAAACTTCTGGAATAAATTGATCTTTAATCGAATTAAAAGTGTTAATTGACCAAGAAGTGGAAACAAGTATCAGCAACATAAGATAAGTACATAAAGGTCATAAAAATACATATATTAATCATAATCAGATTTCGTAAGTATAAATATTTTATAATATTAATCAATTTTTAATAAGTTTACATTCAAATGAAATTTAAGTATTTTTTTATACCGAGTGTTCCACGACTCGGCCGAAAACTTATACCATATATTCCAGCGGTCATTACAATAAAAAATATATGACCTAAAGATGAATTCCTCTAATTTAGTTATCATTGACGAATTCACGTATGTTTGATAAATTAATGATTTTTCTACTGTAATATTAATTTAAGCTATTTTACCACGACACAACATTTTCAAACGTTTGCTGTTTAGGAGAGACTAGGAAGATCTTTCCCAAATCGTTGTTTAGAAAAGGATGGATTTAGGAACGCTGAAGTACTTTTAAATGCAGTTGAACGAAGTCTTCTACAAGTATCCACATACAAGATCTCATACAACGGGCATTCCTCAAACCATAGTATTGGGCCTCGGGTTTTTGCTTGATCTAGAAACTTACCGTCACTTTTGGAAGAAAAATAGCCGAATTATAGAGAGGTATTTATTTGGAAGCTCGTTGTGGCATGTGTTTCCAGCAAGGTGGGACGCTACTACATTTTGGGAGACAATTGGCGACGTTCCTAAAGGAAAATTTTCCGGAACGGTGGTAGGACGAGATGGTCCTATCCACCTGTACATTGCTCAACTCGGTCAGCCGATGGAGTTGCCTCAAATTTCGTGTGTATATTAATGGTAAACCAGATACACACAAAGAGTTGACTGACCGTATAGTTAAATCTACTACTTCTTTAAAGAATGAATTAGTAGCAATTAACTGATAGCATTCTATGACTCAAAGAATAGGTGTTTGATCTTTGAATATATTTCAAATTGTATATAAATATAAATATCTATATTTTAAGTCAAGTGTTGTCATTGTAAATATTAACCGAAGAAAAGAAAGTAGATAAAACACGATCAATGAAGCTACTATTTTTCTTATCAGTGTACAATTACCGTTTCCTTATATGTACACTTCTCGCAGGAAAAATCGGGACTCCTGCAATCGAGAATTTCGGGGTTTTGTTTTGGTGTAAATGAAGCTTGGAGAGAACGTAGTCACTTATCAAATCCTTGAGTCAATTCATTCTGTGAAAGTTTAAATATGTGCTCTGAAAGCTTCATTCGCACCCCAAAATGTTAAATTCTAAATTGCAGGTGTCCCGATTTTTCCTGCGTACGTGTACGTTCACCGTATAATTCGGTAAACGATGCGTTCACCTATATTCACGAATGTATTGTGCGTTCGATCTGTACACATGCTAAGCCACTCACATAGAGAATGCTCCACTCGAAATGAAAATACCCAGCGCTACCACCATATACATATTTGGCGAACAAATAGTTTCTTGGATAACTTGCTTGATAATACAAAGTGACGATCAGTATCTACATTCATTGTTGATTTGCTGCACTGACATGAATAATTATATAGTATATGTATTTAGATCAATTGGAACTGATTTGAATGTGTTCCACCCAATTAACACTTACGTACGATACACACAGATCAATAACAGTTACTTCAGATAGGCACCTATAAATTAGGATAGGCTCCTTTCGGAGCAGTATGTTTCTATTATGCTTGCTTAGTGCAAACGTATATTTTGCAACTTTTTACATTTATGGAAAATACATTCTACGGAAAAATATTGCTGTCGGGAGTCCTCTTTTTAAGGTATGACTGTGTATTATCTTACCAGCTCGTATTCATGCGCCATATACGTCGTCTATGTACATGTCTGTTAAATTGAAACGGAAGTGTTGCGATATTGTCAATTTAAGTATATATATTTATACGGTGATAATATATTGGCATGTTTGGAAATGGATGAAGGGGGCTAACAATTCCTTTGTCGTCAACTAGCTGTAAATTATTAAACATATAAAAAAGTCCAACACGTTGCTATAATTTCATTCACAAAACAATTAACGTATTGACTCCGCTTCTTCTTAATATAGTTTCTATTCTTCAGTGCATACAGTTTAATTAATGATTTGAAGAATATTGCTCAATTCTTCTTATAAAGCGATATGGACGTGATTGAAATTTTCTAGAAATAGAGCGTGAACCATAACACGCTTTGCCAATATGTATACTCAAATCATGAAGCATTGTGGAATACGTACTACTGAAATTAGTCTAAGAATATGTGCTCTTTGCAAAAATTTTACACAGACACATAATGTGTGTCGACAGACATAGTCCATGGATACATGTAAGTCGCTCATATGAAACTAACATCGACAGGCTCGTGAGGGTGCTCAAATCAGGTTTTCTTAGATCTAGAAGTGATTTATTATCATTTGGCAAGAGTCAATAAATTTCTTCGGTTGTATATGTCCCGGTACTTTCTTTTAAAAGAAAGTCTTCTGCTTCCCAGTCTTGATGTTCCTTTTAGAGCAGGCGTTTTGAAACTTCAAAGAAAGGTTCTGGTCCAATAATGTATGTCAGCATCTAAATTTACAAGTCAATCCGTTATGCCAATTCCATTCTGTGCTTTGGAGCCAACATTAGGGATAACCTGTTTTTGTGGCCAGTTGCGTCACGTTCATCCAACATTTCTATCCAATTTACACGTAATGCTATGAGTTCGGACACATCTAGGGCGTGGATTTTGGTCTGAAAAATCGTTGGAGATGCTCCTTGGGCTGTAAAGAGGTTGATTTTCGGTCCATGTACGTCAACATCTACCCCTTTGATAGTTTTGGATCCGTCCATGTAGCAGACAGAGGATTCCTCTTCAATTCAGGTCCACCGAACCTCCATTTCGTTGGCTTATTTAAGAATTTTACCTCTTCACGGAGGTCGCCTAGAATCTTTACGTATCTGACTAACTAAGTCGCCATCTTTAAATAGATAGATTAAATAGATATACTCAGTGGATATGCACTGAAAACTGCAGTTTGTTAATTACCACATGCAGAGGCGGTAGTCCCACCAACGCTTCCAGTAAAGCGATTAGTTAGTTGTGGTTTTCAGACGCACTAGTTGCTGCAGTTTTAGTAGTTTACTTTGCGTTCTCTTCTCATTGATTTTTGACCGCCACACTGGTGGAGATACTTGGAACAGCACAAACAACTTACGCTCACTATTGATCTACTTCATCCTAGTTGACTGCACCTAATTGATGGTAAAATCAGCTTATCGACAGTTGTTTCCTTTGGCTGATATGACCCTGATTATTCTCAAATAGGAATGTTAAACTGTCGTAAGATGTAAATGAATCGCGCATTAGATCAAGTGTTCATCCACCCGATAATAGTTGTAACACTAAGTAATTACCACAAAAATTGCCTATAATAGGCCCTCATAGTCTATTGTTGGAATCACCCTGTTAACGAGAGTACAATGAAAATAACCTCGGATCAGGTGATTTCGTCTTTAAACTTGATTCATCAGCGAAGCTTGGCGTGCTCGATCTAATTTCACAGTGCCTTTTTCCTTCCATAATACCCCACTGGATGCGCTGTATCAAACCTCGTGCCCTCTAGTGGCTAAAGATTAGAAACAGTACATCCTGGAAATACTGCCGAACGGCAGAGATCTCAGGGAGGGAGAGATCTCATAGCAACCCAACAATACACCATGAGCGCCTATAATTGGCATTGTCTGTGTTTATTTTGTTTTTGGCATCCTTCGACATCTTTTTATAAGTAATTACCTTTTATTAGTAGTACCTACTATCATTGTGTGCCCAGATTTATAGCATTAGGTCTCTAATTCCAAATGTGAAATTAAAGAGTCGCTGACAGATACATAAGTAGAATAATATGTCTTAAGATATATTTGAACGTAGAACATAGAACGTTGGATATAATACTTATAATTTACGAAAGAAATGTGGGTGAGAGTGAATATAAATTCTAACTGAGAGGTTTAGTAACAGCTGGTCTACATCAAGTGCTCGAGTACTAACTTCCAAACATGATTCAAAAAAGTAAATTATTTCAGTCATGGCAAAAAGAAGAAATCATAACGAAAGAAACAATGTTTCATTTTTAGAATTTCGATGAAAGCACAACATTGTCAAGAAAATTGTTCTACAATAACTTCTAACAAGATAATAAGGCGATCACATTTATTTCTGACAAACCATAAATGTACTTGCTAACATAATATTCACAGTTATCACACGCTGTTTCATAAATTTCCTGAATGTAATTTCTTTTCAGTTTCTTTTGCGGATTAATTAGTTTTCTTTTTGTATTGCATGGCGTAAGCCCGATACTCATGTTTATTTTAAGAGATGATTTATGTGTTTTCTACCACTAAGCAATAATACACTTTCATGAATTTGTTATTGCACAATCCCGTTGAGACTAAAGCCGTCGAATTACTAATGTATCGCTTATATTGAGAAGAAATAAGCCAACATAGGAAATTCACACTCTTTATATGTATTTTAACGGTGCCGCAGTAACAAATTCATAGAAGCTCGATTTCTTGATCTTGTAAAAACATAACTGTAATAAACCGTATTTTCTGCAGTGTAAATATGGAGGTTTCAAACATAATAAAAAGCACTTACGTAAGGCGAGCGATGCGCGTCAGAGAGTATAGATCGGTAACATTACAAATTGTCTCACACAAAAAGTCAGCAAAGTAAGAATACGGCTCTGTTGTAAAAAATACACGCCTTAAATTTTACCCTGAAATGCTTATCAGTGTTAACGGTTACTTTCAATCCCCCGGTAGTCTGTATATTTTTTTAAGTTAGTTCTTTGTACCTCCCTCCTTTCTTAGAGCAATCACTTGTTAGATACTTTACTACTAACATCAAGTAGCTAGTGGTAGTTCTTTACAAAAACTATACGTTAAAGTACGCGTGACAGCCGACGTTAAGAGCCCTACTTAACGACAGTCATATAAAGAGTTCTGCGTTGAAAGAGAGAAAAAACTGACTGCGAATTCTAATTATGTCAACAAAGGACGCCCATCACAGCGCCAGTATTGTTGTAGATTTCAGGAAGAAATCATGTATTTTAATATATTTCCAGTGAATATTAAAAGACAAAATGAGAATCAAATAATTAGAAACCGTTGTTTTGTACAGAAATAACAATAAATATTAATATTCTAATTGAAAGACTGAACGATTTCATGACAATGTGGATTCGTAAGAAGTTATGTTTTGTAAAATAAACAAAGAACTATATCCTAAGACATTTTCAATTATTCCATAGGGTTTCCGCATTAACTGTTTCAACAAACGTAACAATTTCTATATGTAGACATTTTTCTTATTTTTAGAGAGAAGTATGGCTGGAGTAATTAGTAATATTACACAGACAACTACCAGTGTCATATATGTATACCCCATTCGTCTATTCCGTTAAGTCACGCCTGAGCTATTTAAAACATCCAGAAACTAAACGCCATGCTACTATCGGGGGGGAAACCCAGACATACAGTGTGGGCAAAAAGTTAAATTATCATAACTTTTTAACAAATTAAGTTAATAACAAAAATAAACAAAACCTAATTGCTTTAGGAATGGGATTTTACTGTATCTATCGGAAAAACTGCTGCATTGCGAAGATTTTTTGCACGAGAATAGGTCTGAGAGCGAGGCAATGTCAAACGACAGCGTATTGCAACTTGATATAAACATTTTGACAAATAGGTCCGTAAGTGACCTACCAAGATCTGGATGACCAAGAATTAGTGATGTCCAAGTTGCGGGGATTCTTCATGAAAACCAGGACATAGCCAGAGGTAATGCACTAGCAATCAGCAGTGCCAATGCGATATCCAAGCGAATGTATCCATATAAACTGCTGTTTGGATTAAAAAAAGTAGATTTGGTACGGATACTGGTACGAATTTTCTTTGTGAGTAATTGAACCCGACTGATTATCACGTATTTTATAGACAGAAAAATACCTCGCCTCATTGGATTATTGTTTACGGGGCTGGTTAAAAAATGAAGTGTATCAAGTAGAAGCTTGTACAGCACTCATTCAACCGATTAGGAATGAGGCTGACAATATCAAATATCAGTCTGGTGCAATCAGGAACGCAACCAGCACCCTTGGTAGGTGATGTAGTAAATGTTTAGAAATAAATGGTAGTATTTTTGAAAATATATCATAAACAACGATACTACCAATGGAATAACAAAACTTTAATGTATGAAATTTTATTTATTTTTAATTACGCTGCAATCGAATAACAACATTTCAACTTTTCACATTATTTTCACATGTAGAATACACCCCTAGAGTTTGGTCGATTCCTCACGACTCACCCTGTATATGTACATATATGTATATGCATTAGGCCTCTTACGCTAATAACTGGTCAGTATGCAGCATTTCACTAATTGTTTTTCAAAGCCAAAAATTAATTTCTTTCACACTGTTACAATTCTACTGCATTCACACAGGAGGAGGAAGAGATATCGGTCATGTAGATTTCTGCTCATGTGATAAAGGACAACAAAAGATTCTTATGCCTAACAGTTAATACTTGTGTGTCTCAAAATTCATTTATAAAATAGCATAAAAAACTTATCTTGCTAATAAAAATGTGAAGATATTTCAAGAAGCCGGCCCAGAATTTTTGACTCCGATGAATCAAATTTTGTCAACAACTACTAAAAAAGCTGTGATTTTGGGATGAAAAGCTGTTAAAACTTGCAACTACATGCACCACAGATAAAAATACATGAAGGTACCTAATTTATTTTACACTACGATGTTTTTAAAAGGAGACAAAAAATAAATGGTAAATTATTAAAAATTAGTAAAAGCTTATTTGTGAAAAAGTAGAAAATGTTGAAGATCTCATACTTTAAACCGCTGTTCAATTGAATTTGGTAGTAATATTAGCTTGGATTTACATATTTGGAGCACCGTGTCTGTGATTTTATAGATAACTGAGCCACTTTCTATTTTTGATAAAAACTTTCATGTAAAAAATCCCTTTATTTGTAATTATTCAATAGGAAATGTAATATTCCCTCAAACGCAAAAAGTAGCCATTAAATACGGAAGAAAAACGATGTATAAAATTTTATTCTATAGTTTAGCTTCTACGTCAGTACCAATGTAAAAAAAAAATATATTTCTCCGGCACATCCATTTACTAAAAATTACAAAAAGAAAAAAATGTAGAAATATACTTACAGACTGTTCAATATGGAGATAAGGACAATTTAAGCATAAAAATACGTTTTAATGATATTTGATTTGTTTTTATGTTTAAAAATTATTATTTGAAAATTTATACACTTCAGAAAATGTTGCTGTATTCTTATAATTATATAATATGTATTTTTATGACCTTTTTTTACTTATCTTATTTTCCTGATATTTTTTCCACTTCTAGGTCAATTACAACACTCTAATTAGAATACAGATCAAATTTAATCCCTAACCTTTACAATATAATTAGGTTTTCGTTACAACTTCGTCAGTGGAATAAAATTGACATTTAATTCGTGTCAAATAATAAATAAATAACTAGCCATGCCTAACAACAAAATAATCTACACACAAAAAAATTCAGTGATATATGGGATTATGTTTACAAAATAGTGGACAATTTAAGATATTTTTGAAATGTAAAATTGTAATCTTTTTATTTGACACGAATTAAATGTCAATTTTATTCCACTGACGAAGTTGTACCGAAAACCAAACTATATTGTGAAGGTTTTGGAATAAATTTTATCTTTATTCGAAGTAGAGTGTTGTTATTGAC
Source organism: Popillia japonica (assembly GCA_004785975.1). Classification (NCBI taxonomy): domain Eukaryota; kingdom Metazoa; phylum Arthropoda; class Insecta; order Coleoptera; family Scarabaeidae; genus Popillia; species Popillia japonica. The sequence goes on from ML219525.1 coordinate 32,419, forward strand.
CTAGAAGTGGAAAAAATATCAGGAAAATAAGATAGGTACTCTTATACGATATAAAAATAAAACATTTTTCAGCTATGTCCTATATCACAGTGCTTCCGTGTCTACTGAAAATATGGTATCATTTGAATTGTAAAAATTATGGAATCTTAAGATTTCAATTCAGTATACTATCTGCATAATTGTAGGTATATCTTTCTAAATTTAAACAAACTTGTTTTATTATTGTTCTATTGGGATCTTGTAACTAAAATGGCAAAGTTAAAGTGAATTTTACAAAAATATTAATGTAAATTTACACATTCCTCAAAAGGTTGAAATAGACGAAGAGATAAGCGAATAATGTAGTAACACAAACTTTCTAATAATTGATCCTTTCTATTAATAAGTAGTTCTTAAATGAGTTGAAAATAAACAAAATTGCAAGGTTCCAGATTATTAATATATCACAACGAACATTAAACAGATACAGTAAATATTAAAACGGACTTACCCTTTTCTTGTAGAGCTTCAATTGTATTGATATCGAGGCTGTAATGTCTTTGAGACTTAGACGATGTAGCAGAATTATAATCGGTGCTACTGTTTGCATGATTATAAATATCCACTAGAAGCTGATCCACTAATGCGGATGTTCTCCTTCTCTCTATTTCCGGATGAACTATTTGAATGCTTTTGAAAATATTTCGTTGTATGGGTATTGTTTTCACTGGAGATTTCGGCCTCGACTTTGTTAACGCTACCTTTGGCGCTAACCTGTCGGGAATAAATGGCATAGCATCGGGTGTTAGGGGAGGACTCTGGCATGTAAGCACCAGATCACCAAATACCGTAGGATCACAGAGCTCTAACTGCCGAACGGATGTGTGCCGTGTCAACATCGTTGAAAGTCAGTAATCCTCGTACGAAGATAACTAAAATAATACAGGTTTATGAATAATTTAATTAAAGTACAAAAATATTCAAATATGTTACTCAAATTATCAATGATCTACACATAAAACATTCCTTGTATTCCGTGGTTTTCTATAACCGAAAGTTCGGACTAATGAAATAATAAAGTTGACTTAATAGGATTTTGTGGGATGTGTAATGCTTTATTGAAGAAGTTTTATTGTGGTAAACACTAAACTAAAGACATCAAAATGTAAAGGAGGAAAGTAATATCGTTTATCAGAAACAATTTGCGAATATTAATGCGTATATTTTTGTCAGTCTATTCTCATTCTTCTCCCTAATATATAGGACGTCCGAATCCAAAAAGATAGTTAAAAAATGATTAGAGTAAATACTTTAATACATAGCTTTAAATATATTATTAACGTTTCGATACGTTTATGCTTAAAATAATTTCTGATGATGAAAGATTTGTATACGTTTATAAAGAATAATATAAAAAGGTAACAAGTAAAGAGCAAAAAGTAGCATCCATAGTAGTAGCTGTATTTACAAAAAATGTCTTATAATTGATAAGCATAAAGATGGTCATAGATGTTTTACAGTCATTATATAGCAAATTTTACAGAGCCTTAAGCAAGAGGATTAGATTATCCTACCTACACGTTCCAAACGATGTTGGAATATATGTATGTATGTATATATGTACTATCAAAGGCAAAAGTAATGAATCTAACGGCAGTAAAACGCGTTATTGTAGGCTCTCCGTTCTGAATCGTCATGGAAGTAAACATATGGGGAACTGTAATAAGCCGTATAGCTGCTGGCCAAAGGGCAGCGAGCATTTAAAGGAATTTAAACCAAGTGAATTGTGAATATATAGGAAATAAATATGATGATAGTGAATTCAGGTAGAACGTAGCTAAATTAATTACAGAAAAAAAAGACCTTTATAATAAATTAGTCGTCATTTTATGGTGCAAAATACTGTTACACATAATATTAACTACGAAAGTTACAAGATACTTTAATATTATTTATGTAACATTCACTTAAAGTTTTAATTGAACCAACATAAACTATAAAATGTCTCAAAGACATACAATATATACCAATACATTTATACCATTAGTTGTCTTAAGAAGTTTGAATCGTTTCAATAACTACTGCACTTACAGTAATTTTAAAGAGGTTAAGAATTTAAAAGGAGTAATAGTATTTCTCATAACAATTGACATTTCTGAACTAAATTTATTATAACTTAATAATCAAAAACTCATCAATCCTGTAAGTATTTTGAAACTCTCTAATTTCAAAAGATAAATAAGAGATTGTGTAATTTATTGGCAATAATTTACATTATTCTGCTCAATAAGATGTTTCAAGATCAACTGATAATTAGCTTTAATTTGATTGGCTTGCCCAATGCACAAAGTGGCCTTTCCTGCTTCAATACTTGTACTCGTATGCGTTCAATCCCAACTATTCCATGTTTAGACTCGTTGTTGATTTCAGTAGAATGGGTGTACGAGTTTCCGTGCAAGTGTACTACATATATTTGGTCCACCTGAAAGTTCCATCCTTTTTTACAATAAAACATTATTTATGATTTCTTGCTAGCGTGATGGCAATTGGTATATCCCATTCTAAAATTGAACCAGTGCTTGTCTGATGCCTTCTTCGTTCTTGTTCTGTTTTGCCCTCCAAAAGCTTTTGTAAGGACAGAAAGAAATGATAGTCGGAGGGTGGTAGGTCCGGGAAGTATGGTGAACGTGAATTTTCCAGTTTATCTGACTTATGTAAACATTGCTACAAGAACAAGAGATTGGAAAGTTATACAAGTGAAAAGCTACTGATATCCAATTTCATGAGTTGTACATATGTATGTATATTGTATGTATGTAACTTGTAGTATTTTAAGTTACTGAATTTTACTTGTAGCGTGATTTAGTATTTTTTTAAGTGATAAAATATTCTGCTAAAGAAATATTCCTTAAGTCGAATGGACCATTTCAAAGTTACAAAAATATATAGTTGTTAAGTGGGCTTATTAACACACTAGTATCACGGAAACTAAGCTTTTATATACCTATGCTTATAGGAACTTATTTTATTGAGTATTATATGCGTCTTCTCTATCTAATTGTTAAAAAAAAGATTTGTTCAAGATTATTTTGCAAATTAATTGTAATAGAGATAACATCTAATTTACATTGGTCACAGAACCTAACCATTCCAATATTTTAAATCCAATACTTTTGGAAAACTCGGAACTTAGATCAGTTAATTATGAACGGTGCGCTACACTTACATACCTGATAATATGCGTAACAATACCACCGTAGTACAATTAATTTATTTTACTAGACTAACAGAATATCAAGAGGAAACAGATATGAAAATCTTATCGCATCACAAGTCGGAATTACCGCGATAAGTACTGAACCTATTATTAACATTAACTACAAAAGACATGAATAAAGAAAAGTTCAACACAAAATTCAAAATATTATGTTTTGGTTTATAAAACAGGACAATATACAAAGATATGGTAGCTTATTCTCTCGATAAAATAATGTTGAATTATCACTTCTACTCGTATACAAATTATTATAATCAATACTTTAATGTTATTTTCTAGTAAGGCTAGTTGTATGCTCTCTTGAAACTGTATATTAAATATGGCGGTAATAATTGGTGCTATCAGTTCCTTATCAGTTGTAGCATTGGGGAATATTCATATACATATATTTAGTTTGCATTGTTTTGTTTATCAACGCTACTAATCAAACTGTCAAATTACAGCGCTGAAAAATCAGTTTTGAATATTCTTGTTGCAACATTTCATATTTGCTAGTATTTTTCATTCTGATGGTGATGGGGATGGTACAACAACAACTGAATATTCTGTTGACTAAATATTCACAAAATCACATTTTATTATGTAACGGACGGCCTATAAATCTTTCGATATTTTTAAAGAAGAAATGATGAACAAAATATTATTTTTCCTGTTGCGTCTCGTTAAGAAGGTTTTTTGTGAATATGTTGGAAAAAGAATATGTATATATTTTCTGCATTCATCATTTCCCATATCATCAGAATAAATAATGTCACCAATTTACTAATCTCACTCCATAATTCCAAACATAAAGACATTGGGCATGGTGTAACCTTTGGACACGATGTTTAATCTATTTTTCCGTTGTTATACAAAATTTCTTCCTCATTATTATTTATATGTTTATATGTTGATACATTGTTTATTGTTTAGTTATTAATCGTGTATTTAGAAATTGGTAAATGTTAATTAACATTTTTTAAAAATGAGCTTTCCGAGTGCCAAAGAATTACGATATTAATATTAATTGGAGTGGGTGATAAAACACGAACACATTCTGAGATATGTAGAATAGAATGTGAAGTATCTGAAGTATCCTCATCGTCAAATTTTCCACTCTACGGTGAGTAGAGTAAAACAAAAATTCCGCCAATTTAGAGCTGCCAATGATCTTCCTAAACCTAGGAGACCAAAACTGAATGACGAAAAGAAATTGGATGTATTATTAAATATTGAGGACAACCCACATAAAACTACAGGACAAGTAGGTGGTGATTGCGACGTAAGTAAAACGTCTGTCTTGCGAATTTTGAAAAAGGAGAAATACCATCCATATAAAACTCAACTGGGACAGGAAATAAACGATGATGATCCTGATCGTAGTTTAGAATTTTTTGAAGTGGTTGCAAATAGATGGCAACAGGATCCGATGTTTACCAAAAACATTCTTTTCTCTGATGAGGGAACGTTTACCCTACGTGGAACAGTCAAGAAGCAAAATTGTCGGTATTAGAGTAAACAAAATCCACACTGAATGAGGAAAGGGCACACGCAGTATCCTATTAAAGTGAATGTGTTGGCTGGCATAATAAATAACAGAATAATTGGACCATTTTGTTTTGAGGGGACATAACTGGAGCGGGTTACTGTTAACGCCGCAGGCATTAACAGAAACAGATAGTTTCAACAAGACGTAGCTACAACGCATTATGCAGCAGCAGTATAAGCTTATCTTGATCAAGTTTTTCCGCATCGGTGGATCAGTAGACGTGGCAAAATTGAATGGCCACCCGGTTCTCCCGATCTGACCCCACTAGATTATTCTTTGTGGGGTTATTTAAAATCAAAAATCTACAGCGATAAACCAACCAACATGAATGATTGAAAATACCGGACAAGGCATGAAATTAATCATATCAGTGCAGAGCTGTAAAACGTTTTGGAAAAATTTCGACAAAGTCACGTCTATTTTTTTTTTGTCAAGAAATGAACGGAGCCCAATTTGAGCATATTACTATTTTTAATTATTACAAATAATATGAATTAAATACTAAACTTTATTTCCTTCTATGATTAATTGTACAAACTGAACAATTGAAAATTGCTTCTTTCTTGACTATGATAGCTCAAATATATATAGGGCACGTGAATAGTTTTATTGAAAAGTATAGTTTTATATATAGAGAGTGACCTGTTTCAAGGATTTCCTTTTGCATTCATAATTACGTTGAAAATGAATTTATCCTTTACTTTAGGACCTCACTGTATCTAAGAGCTTGATAATCTAGCACAAATAATCCATTGTCCTAGTTGAAAAATTGCAGTACATTTTTATATAGGTACATGCGACGGTATGATGCCTTGCGTATAATTTGCTATTGTAGTATCTATACTTTTAAGAACAGAGAATAATTTTATAGATATTTGGATATTATGTATTTATACAGTGTGGAAACCACATATGGAATAAAATTGTTTGCGTTCTTATTTTAGAAAATTATATAGAACGCCGAGACACGTCAACTTATAAATTCAAGTGTGCGGTTTTTATACATACATTTAAATCTACAGGGTGATTCACACAAATCTAGTATAGTGATGTTTAGTTTTAGTGAAACACCCTGTATATTTTTATATTTTTGAAAGCTCCTTAACAACCTGATTTCAAAGAACTACATCATCTAGGGGATATTATTAATAATACAGAATGAAACTTATGTATAATTCCCTTCAATATATTTATTACCTACATAAAATATCTTTGTAATCGAGTTTGATACATTAAAACAAATGCTCAGAATGTTCTCCCCCTTGTTGTTGGCAATAACAGAGTCCCCTATAAAACTCGTCCCTAACTTTGTTTAAAGTGTGAGGTGAAATATTCCGTATTTCTATAGTTATCTTTCTCTGAGGTCTTCAATGCTAGTTGGCTGGGTGACATATACTATGCTCTTGAGATGACCCTACAGAAAAAATCCAACGGCATTTGTCCTACTATACCGAAGATAAATTTGAAGATAAATGTATTGAAGGGAATTATACATAAATAATTTTAAGTTTCACCCTGTATTATTAATGATATACCTTATATGATGTAGTTCTTTGAAATCAGGTTGTTAAGGATTTTCGAAAATATAAAAATATACAGGGTGTTTCACTAAAAATAAACATCATGGACTATGCTAGATTTGTGTGAATCACCCTGTACATTTAAATGTATGTATAAAAAGAGCACACTTGAATTTACAAGTTGACGTGTCCCGGCGTTTTTTATTTTTTCTAAAATAAGAACACAAACAATTTTATTCCGTAAGTGGTTTCCACACTGTATATTCGATATATATAATTGCAACAGATTAAAGACACAATGATAGATCGCTTAAAACAAATATTGTAATTTGTAATGTTCTCGTACTTTTGAGACTAGTCAATAAATCAAATTCAATCTACAAATTCCGTAAAATTGTGCAACATTTGTTATATTCACCGTTTTTATCTTTCGTAGACCATGTAATTTTCCTGTCGTAGACCATGTAATTTTCCAATAAAAACGCAGGCAACGTTTTTATTGGAACGTCAAAGAACTAATACTGCTCAGGTGGCATTTCTCGCAGAACTTGAAATAAGTATAATAGCCCTATTCAACGCAGGTACTAAAGAGTATAAAATTGTCTTTTTTATTATATATACATACGTTCTAAACGGGTCATTTATCGTGAACGTCAGCTTCTAACAAATTACACAAAATGTTGTATTTACTTTACGAAATTATACCTTCTATATTTACATTGTTGTTGATGTTAGTGCTTATCTTTCTTTATTGTTTGCTAGTTGCATTATTGTTAGCTTTGTAAGAAGTAGGATTCATATTTAAATTTTAGTACATGTATGTATAATGTTTTCAATCTAGTATAGTCGCATTCAGAATAGTGTTCATTCTCCTAAAGTTTGAATTGTATTGTGGTGGGTGTAGTGTTATGATTTGGCCTGTCCTACACATACAGGCTGTCCGCGATATACAAAGCATGCTTTTAAGGGATGATAGCTACAACGATTTAGAAACAAAAACATATAATACACCTTGGGTCTATCTGTAAGCGTAAACGAGAAAAAAATTAACAAACTTCGACGCATACTGTACAGTGGCAGCCGATCAGTGCAGGATTTACCCGAGGATTACAGGCGTGTGTTCTTGCAAATGGGCAACACATCGAGCCTTTCCTGTAATACATTTTCTTCTGTCTCTCAAAAAGGTCCTTTTTTGGACCAGCAATTTATCACAAATAAAAGAAAAGAACTAAATTTTGTAGTAGCCTTTACGAAAGAGCTTAAACCGCCATAACATAATTGCACTATTATTAGATACATTGTTTTCATTCAATGCGACTTTCCCTCAACTTAAATTTTCATTTACCGATCGAAAGCTGCTATTAAACACGCCCTTTTTACTCTAACTTCAACATAACATCGATTTTATTGTCATAACATTATTTAAAAAAAAACTCAAAGATACCTTTTTCCTATTGATCGGATATTCTTAATACGTATGGCCATTGACTTCGTACGATACAATGGTCTAATGTAGTTCAAGGTCGTATAAACATATGATGCTTGGCTTGCAGCTGTGCTTCTATTGAATACGTGTACAGTATAGCGTAAGAGGAATGACACCACTCTTCCGTTTCAATGTATTAAATAATTCGTTTTTATCGTTTTTTTTCAGTTATTTTCAACTCTAAATTTTTGATATGGTTTTTGGTTATTTAAGAAGCAATATGTATGAGTTTTCTTGTACAGTTTGACCAAATAAGGTTTTTTAGAAAAAAAAAAATTCTCGTTTACGCTTACAGATAGACCCAAGGTGTATTATATGTTTCTGTATCTAAATCGTTGTAGCTATCATCCCTTAAAAGCATGCTTTGTATATCGCGGATACCCTGTATACATCTTCCGTTCAGGACAGCTTAGTTGTTGCTCTTATTTCCAGACGAACAAAGAATCAATTTCATTAAAAATATAGTGGAATTAGAATAGATAGCTTAACTTATAGCTTATTAAACTTGACCTTCATTCATTCAAATGGAAAGTACGAGAAACAAAACTATATGGAGATAGTGAAGAATATGTACAATACTAAAAAACAAAAATTGGTGATAATAAGAAGTTAGAACGAACTTTTTGCTTATGAAGAAGTTTTGAGCTATGAAGGTTTGAATAATTGATCGATCACTCACTATAAAGACTACTAAGCCTAAAAAAATATAAAGAAAGAAGTCATTGCTACAGTAAAGCTGAAACAGAATAGCACATGATATTCTACGCTGCGATCGCTTTGCACAGCTGTGTATGGACATACATACATATGTGTACATATGTACATATATAAAAGGTCTGCGCCAAGAACAAGTGATAGAGTTAGTAATTAATAGTATGGAATCAAATCTCATAGACAAGGAATTGAATACGATTCGCGTTTATTGTTATGATAAAATTTGTTTATAATTACAGTCATGTTTTTTTCTGGTGTGTGGTACGTAGCAATTCAATTTAGCTTTTTTATGTGACATATTTTCGCAAAAAAATTGATGGTAATTTTTCATCTATATAATAATAATATGTAATAATAGTAATAATAACGACAACTGAATATCAGATTATTTACTTACAAGCAACAATAGTTAATTTCAGAGCATACAAAACCAGTGGTACTATAAGTTCCTAAAGAATATAACATGAAACAACATTACATTATTTCACTCGACAAAAAGCTTTAGCAGCATACCACGTAGTCTAGAAGTGGTATTATTGCTGATTATTATAGAACCAAACTAAAACAATACATTTTACAAAAGATCTTGCGTGGATAATATACACACTCTTAACAGTTCTTAAGATATAGGGCTGAAAGCTATTTAAGCGAAATAGGTTTTGTGCGGTGGAATGTTCATCTGTGCAACCAAAATAGTAAAATCAAATGCGATATCAATCTCAGTCATATTAAAAAATTGCACCAGACAATTGAAAAATGTAAGCACTTTCGTAGCGATTTCTGGGTTTCGCCGTGTCGTGTCGTGGTTGGAGCCTGAAATATTATTTCACTTTCACTTTGTTTGGACAAAACAAAAGACCTATCTGACACAAGCCAAAATTTTGTTCCAATTGTTCAAGAGGACTTTATTGCATCAGAGAAAATCCTTGGTCTTGTTACGCTCCACAGTACAACGCAACAGATTTTTTGTAACAGCCTACGGAGAATTACATAGGTAAATGTTTCAATATTGTCTTCAATAGAGTCAGCGCTATAGTGGGAATTGAAATTAAATTTGCTCGACGCTATCTTATAGTACACCGTATTGCTCACCAATAGGTCCAATGTAGTAAGTCAACGCCAATTAAATATCATGAAACTTGTTATTGAAATTAATGTTGTAAGAAGGGAGCAATCGTATTTGATTTACAGAAACTTTCGATATTTATTGATTAATCGTTGGAGACTGTTTGCAGCGTTTCTTCTTTTTAACCGACAAGTTCTGATTTTTCTTAAAAACGAAGTTAAGTCCAACAGTAGCGAACTGGAAAATTAAGTTTGCACTTAATCCCACAAGGGCGTGTGGGTCAATTCTTGGAAAAACGCATCATTAAGAAATAAACAACGACTGCACAAGATGGAATAGTATATGGACTAATACGCGTTACACGAAATATTTTAGTTCAGTCTCAGTTATCATAAATAACGATGGAAAAGTACGAGAGTAAGACCCTTACTGAGCGATACAAATCTAGCAAAACGATGCTCGTGGACAAAAGAAAACAAAGGCAGTAATTGAAGCAACATAATTTCTTCCGATGAAGTCTCTTTTTGGACGTGGGCTCCCTTTAAACGTGCTTGGACGAGCCCTCACAATAGATTCCTCCAACATTCAATTAAATATTCCCTAAAGGTGTATGTATAGGGTCGCTTCTGCGAGAGAGGTTTCGGGACATTGTATGTGTTTACAAAAAATTTGACAGAAGCAAATATAGTGAAAATGTATCAAAAATATTTGTTACCAAGTGCTACAAAATTCTATGGATCAAATAACCAGCTTTTGGCTTCTTCAATAAGACAACGATCCCAAATATTGTAGTTGGCTCTGTCGCACTTGGTGAACCGATAATAAAACGACGAAAAATTGGATTAGCAGGCACAATCTCCAGACACAAACTCGATCGAAATTGTTTGGGTAGTTATAAAATACAAACTTAGGGGAAGACGCATATGTACCACAAAACAGTTATCTAAATAGATTTGTAATATACGGCCGCCATTACCTATCTTATATGTCAAAACCCTAAAGCATGCCAAAACGTTGCAAGGCTATAGCGGATAATAATGGAGATTGGACACCATACTAGGTAAGTGCGTACTAATACATAGTCCTTTTTGGTTATGTTATTTTTTCGTTGAAGCATGCACGTTTACCAAGATATCTTAGATATCGGTTACACGCTCTTGTGGGACTAACACTAGATGGGAAATTTCTATTAGGCCTAGCAGTTTAATAGATCTGCAGTTTGATCTTAATAAAGACGAAAAGAAGAGAGGAATATTACCAATGTTTAATTAATATGTATTTACTGTAGTGGATAATTTTTAATATAATATTAGGCTAAGTAGGTTGGGAATGTCAGTTTAGTTTTAAAAAGTCAGTTGAGTTG